>JAJPUD010005531.1:124828-156312 GCA_023553655.1 Myrmecobius fasciatus | reverse complement strand
TCTATCTGTGAATGTGAATGGGATGAACTCTCCCATAAAGCGGAAGCGGATAGCAGACTGGATTAAAAACCAGAATCCCACAATATGTTGTCTACAAGAAACACATCTAAAACATAGTGACACATATAGGATGAAGGTAAAAGGCTAGAGCAGGACCTATTATGCTTCAGGTGAACAAAAAAAAGCAGGGGTAGCAATCCTTATCTCAGATCAAGTAAAAGCCAAGATAGATCTAATCAAAAGAGATAAGGAAGGAAACTATATTTTATTAAAGGGTACCATAGATAATGTAGCAATATCTATACTAAATATATATGCACCAAGTGCAATAGCACACAAATTCCTAGGGGAGAAATTAAGAGAGATGCAATAAGAAATAGACAGCCAAACAATACTAGTGGGGGATCTCAACCTTGCTCTCTCAGAATTAGATAAATCAAACCACAAAATAAACAAGAAAGAAACTAGGGAGATAAACCAATTGTTAGAAAAGTTAGGTATGATAGATCTATGGAGAAAGTTGAATGGAGACAGTAGGGAGTTTACTTTTTTCTCAGCAGTCCATGGAACCTATACAAAAATTGACCATGTGTTAGGGCATAAAAACCTCAAAATCAAATGCAGAAAGGCAGAAATAGTAAATGCATCCTTTTCAGATCATGATGCAATAAAAATCACATGCAATATAAGGCCAGGAGAAAATAAAGCAAAAGTTAATTGGAAATTAAATAATCTAATCCTGAAGAATGAATGGATGAAAGAGCAAATCATAGACACAATCAATAATTTCATCCAGGAGAATGACAATAAGGAGACAACATACCAAAATTTGTGGGATACGGCTAAAGCGGTTATAAGGGGCAATTTTATATCTCTAGATGCTTACTTGCATAAAATAGAGAAAGAAAAGATCAATGAATTGGCCTTATTATTAAAAAAACTAGAAAAAGAACAAATTAAAAACCCTCAATTAAATACCAAATTGGAAATTCTAAAAGTAAAAGGAGAAATTAATAAAATTGAAAATAAGAAAACTATTGAGTTAATAAATAAAACTAAGAGTTGGTTCTATGAAAAAACCAACAAAATAGATAAGCCTTTAGTTAATTTGATAAGAAAAAGGAAAGAAGAAAATCAAATTGTTAGTCTCAAGAATGATAAGGGAGAACTTTCCTCCAATGAAGAGGAAATCAGAGCAATAATTAGGAGTTACTTTGCCCAACTTTATGCCAGTAAGTTTGATAATCTAAATGAAATGGAGGAATATCTACAAAAATATAGATTGCCCAGGTTAACAGAAGAGGATATAAATTATTTAAATAGCCCCATATCAGAAAAAGAAATAGAACAAGCTATTAACCAACTCCCTAAGAAAAAATCTCCAGGGCCAGATGGATTTATATGTGAATTCTACCAAACATTCAAAGAACAATTAATTTCAATACTACACAAACTATTTGAGAAAATAGGGGCAGAAGATATACTGCCAGAATCCTTCTATGAGACCAATATGGTGCTGATAGCTAAACCAGGTAGGGTGAAAACAGAGAAAGAAAACTATAGACCAATTTCCCTAATGAATATTGATGCAAAAATTTTAAATAAGATATTAGCAATGAGATTACAGAAAGTCATCCCCAGGATAGTACACTATGACCAAGTAGGATTTATACCAGGGATTCAGGGCTGGTTCAATATTAGGAAAACTATCAGCATAATTAATTATATTAATAACCAAAATAACAAAAACCATATGATTATCTCAATAGATGCAGAAAAAGCCTTTGATAAAATCCAACACCCTTTCCTATTAAAAACACTAGAGAGTATAGGAATAAATGGGCTTTTCCTTAAAATGATCAGTAGCATCTATTTAAAACCATCAGCAAGCATCATATGTAATGGAGACAAACTAAAACCATTCCCAATAAGATCAGGAGTGAAACAAGGCTGCCCACTGTCACCATTACTATTCAATATTGTATCAGAAATGTTAGCTTTAGCAATAAGAGAAGAAAAAGAGATAAAAGGAATCAGAGTAGGTAATGAAGAAACCAAATTATCACTCTTTGCAGATGACATGATGGTATACTTAGAGAACCCTAGAGACTCAACTAAAAAACTACTAAAAACAATTCACAACTTAAGCAAAGTGGCAGGATTCAAAATTAATCCACATAAATCATCAGCATTTTTATATATTACCAACAAAGTTCAGCAGCAAGAGATGCAAAAAGAAATTCCATTCCAAATAGCAGATGATAGGATAAAATATTTGGGAATCTATCTGCCAAGGAAAAGTCAGAAACTAATCTACTTATTTAGTGCCATACCAATCAAACTCCCAAGAAATTATTTTACAGATCTAGAAAAAATAATAGCAAAGTTCATTTGGAAGAACAAAAGGTCAAGGATCTCAAGGGGATTAATGAAAAAAAAAAGGCAGATGAAGGTGGCCTTGCAGTACCAGATCTAAAACTATATTATAAAGCAGCGGTCATCAAAACTGTTTGGTACTGGCTAAGAAATAGAGCAGTCGATCAGTGGCACAGGATAGGATATCAGGACAACCTAGGCAATAATCTTAACAATCTAGTATTCGATAAACCCAAAGACCCCAGCTTTTGGGATAAATACTCACTATTCGGCAAAAACTGCTGGGAAAATTGGAAACTAGGTGGAAGAAATTAGGGCTTGACCCATACCTAACACCACATACCAAGATAAGATCTAAATGGGTTCATGCTCTAGATATAAAGAGGGACTTTGTAAGCAAATTAGAGGAACATAATATAGTTTATCTCTCAGACCTGTGGAGATGGAATAAATTTATGTCCAAAGAAGACCTGGAACTCCTAATTGAACACCAGATGGATAATTTTGATTATATTAAGTTAAAAAGTTTCTGTACAAACAAAACTAATGCAGACAAGATTAGGAGGGAAGCATCAAATTGGGAAATCATCTTTACATTTAATGGTTCTGATAAAGGCCTCATTTCTAAAATATATAGAGAATTGTCTCATATATATAAGAATTCAAGCCACTCTTCAATAGATAAGTGGTCAAGGGATATGAACAGACAATTTTCAGATGATGAAATTAAAACCATCTCTAGTCATATGAAAAGTTGCTCCAAATCACTATTGATCAGAGAAATGCAAATTAAGACAACTCTGAGGTACCACTACACACCTGTCAGATTGGCTAAAATGACAGGAAAAGATAATGATGAATGTTGGAGGGGATGTGGGAAAACTGGGACACTAATACATTGTTGGTGGAACTGTGAACGGATCCAACCATTCTGGAGAGCAATTTGGAGCTATGCTCAAAAAGTTGTCAAACTGCATACCCTTCGACCCAGCAGTGTTTCTACTGGGCCTATATCCCAAAGAGATCTTAGAGGAGGGAAAGGGACCCACCTGTGCAAGAATGTTTGTGGCAGCCCTTTTTGTAGTGGCTATAAACTGGAAACTGAAGGGATGCCCATCAATTGGAGAGTGGCTGAATAAATTATGGTATATGAATGTTATGGAATATTATTGTTCTATAAGAAACGACCAGCAGGAAGATTTCAGAGAGGCCTGGAGAGACTTGCATGAACTGATGCTGAGTGAAACGAGCAGAACCAGGAGATCATCATACACAGCAACAACAGTATTACATGATGATCAATTCTGATGGACATGGCTCTCTGCAACAAAGAATTGTCTCAAACCAGTTCCAGTTGTTCACTGAAGAAAACCATATACACCCAGAAAGAGGGACATGAAATATGGACCACAACGTAACATTTTCATGATCTCTATTGACATTTGCTTGCATTGTGTTGCCTTTCTCTGATTCTTTTTTTTTCTTGTAGATAGGATTTTTCTTGCATAACTTCTCAAGCATTTCAACATTATTAACATGTAGTGGACTTCCTGCCATCTAGGGGAGGGGAGGGGACTGGGGGTAAAATTTGTAATGGAAAGCTTTGTAAAGATCAATGTTGGGGAACTACCCATATATATGTTATACAAATAAAAAGCTTAAAAAAAAAAAAAAGGAAATAGGCTAAACTGCTCCTAGTAAGAAACAATAAATTCCAGCCATCTCCCAGGATTTACCTACCATATGCAGGTTTTCCTTCCCCAGGAAACATGGACTCAGGCCCCCCTCCCTGCTGAGAAGAGGGAACTAGAGAAGGGACAGAAAAGGCAAGGGCAAGAGCAGATTTGCTGTATCCAAAGAAGGTACCTGGGATGACTGGCTAATTACTGGTTCAGGCATTGGTATCTGGATGTTTCTTAGGGCATGCTATTGGTATATGTAAAATGGGAAAGGTTTGAGAAATGATGAACAAAGGGATTTTCAAGCTTCCAGGAGATCATTACCCACTATAATGGGGAAAGCACCTAAAGCTCATCTTTGATACATCCCAGATCACATTACAGCAGGATTAAGTGTTTTGCTGAAGAGGGCCTGATCCATGATACCAACAGCTCCCATATGTGGTGAAGGAAGGGGCATGAGATGGAGAACTCTTTTTCTGCTTTACCACCACAGTTTCCTAACTCACATCCTCTCCAGATTGCCAGTCCTGGCCTGGAGCAGGGAATAGGAAAGAAATGATTTGAAGAACACATTCACTACTGTCTCTTTCCTTAAAAGGGCTCAAGATCAACAAAGCAGAAATAACTGTCCTACAAAACAATTTACAAAAATTTTACTTTCAAGGAAGAAAAAAGGATTAAATTAAAAGGTGATTGTCTAACATGGTGGATTATGAAGCCATCACATATAATCTATTATCTGGCCAGGTGTGTCTGTGAAAAAGATATTTGTGATGTGAAATGCCCCTTTCCCTTCTGGGGCTAAACTTGGAAATTACAATTATCTACCTTTGGGTTTGTCAGAAGATCAAAATAATAGTTATAGTTTCTGCTGCACAGAAAGGTAGGAAAGCAGTAGAGTGAGACCCTTTCTCATATTAGAAAGTGCTCCCTCAATTAGTGCTCCCTGCAAATGACATGTAAAAACCAGTCTCAATTTTGTTCATCCCAGTGGTCCTGATAGGAAAATAATAAAGTACATTTCTAGGAATATAAAGTATGGGATTGGGTACTGTGGCATTAGATATTGAGGGATCAGAATCCTACTTTATAAAACTCCAAGTGGGAAGTCAGGCCCAAGCATGCACATATCACTTATAGTGAAATACCCTTATTCTGATTTCTTTTGCTCAATCTTATTTGTGTGTGTGTGTGTGTACTGTCATTTTAAAAAGCTTTATTGATCAAATAGCATCTATATTTTATAAGGGCTCTGTTCATCATGCAGTTGGCAACAGACGAGGGGGTCCTTTTGGAAAATTTTGCTTGGAATTAGAAAGTGCACCTCTTCTCTTTCTCTCCTCTACCCTCCACACAACACAGCTGAAGCATAGGCCACTGTGAAGGAGTGTTATTCCCTCATTCCAGAATAGGATCGTGTACCGTGGGGTACTGACTCAACAGCATTATGATGCTAATCAGTGAAATGTGACCTATGCTTCCCACACATATGAGCAATTAGAACAGCAAGCTTCTTGTGTGGGGGTTTTCCTACTGCTGATACCCACGAGACTGGAGGCAGTAGGGAAGAGATCACTGTCTCCCAGGAGGATAGAAGGTTCGGGGCTGGGCTGACAAGTGTTTCTTTTCTGAATACACACCCACCTCTATTGTGAATAAAAGAAGTGAATATTCTAGAGCCTGGTAGCCCACTGAGCACACCTTTTCCAAAGTATTCATTTAGTTGGCAGAATGGAAAATGCTACTAGTTAAAGAAATAACCTCATTTTTACATTAAGCTCTTGACATATCCACAGGGTTGTAGGATAACAACCGAGGAAAGTAGGAGGAATTCTTTCTTGCCTAGAGATATGCAAGAATCAGTCCTGTGGTTTTCACCATTTTCCAGATACACTAAAAAGGGACAAATGAATACAATGGAAACTGACTGCTAGGGCAGTTGGATAAGAGTACAGAAGAGTGCCAGAGCCTTTAAGAGAATCAAAGTAAAATCAGTATTTTCTTCAAAAGAAATTTTGAACACTATTAAAAAAATTCACTGATACTTAAAGCTTTTTAGTAGACCTCAAACAGCTTCCAAGGAGCTGAGTTTCCACATTTCTTTTTACAAATAAAGCAATAGAAACTGAGAAAAGTGATCTACTTCCAGGATTCCAGGACTATTGATGCAGACTCTGTTCAGTTTTTGTCTATGTTTTCCCCAGAAATCCTCCAAAAAGGATCCATCCCAACCATTCTGGAGAGCAATTTGGAGCTATGCTCAAAAAGTTATCAAACTGTGCATACCCTTTGACCCAGCAGTGTTTCTACTGGGCCTATATCCCAAAGAGATCTTAAAGGAGGGAAAGGGACCCACATGTGCAAAAATGTTTGTGGCAGCCCTTTTTGTAGTGGCTAGAAACTGGAAACTGAATAGATGCCCATCAATTGGAGAATGGCTGAATAAATTATGGTATATGAATGTTATGGAATATTATTGTTCTGTAAGAAATGACCAGCAAGATGATTTCAGAGAGGCCTGGAGAGACTTACATGAACTGATGCTGAGTGAAATGAGCAGAACCAGGAGATCATTATACACGGCAACAACCGTACTATATGACGATCAATTCTGATGGACATGGCTCTCTTCAACAATGAAATGTTTCAAACCACCTCCAATTGTTCACTGAAGAAAGCCATATACACCCAGAGAGAGGGATGTGAAATGTGGACCACAACATAACATTCTCATACTCCTTGATTGATGTTTGCTTACATTGTGTTTCCTTTATCTGATATATCGTTTGTGTAGACAAGATTTTTCTTGCACAACAATGACAAGTTTGGAAATATGTATACATATGTTCGATTTGCCAATATTTTAACATAATTAACATGTAGTGGATATCCTGCCATCTAGGGGAGAGGTGGGGAGTTGGGGGGAAAAATTTGTAACGGAAAGCTATGTAAGGGTTATTGTTGAAGAATTACCCACACATATGTTATGCAAATAAAAAAAAAAAAAGAAATGACCAACAGAAGGATTTCAGAGAGGACTGGAGAGACTTGCATGAACTGATGCTGAGTGAAATCAGCAGAACCAGGAGAACATTATACACAGCAACAAGACTATATGATGATCAATTTTGATGGACATGGTTCTCTTCAACAATGATGTGATTCAAACCAGTTGTTCAGCGATGAAGATAGTCATATACATCCAGAGAGAGGCCTGTGGGAACTGAGTGTGAACCACAACACAGCATTTTAACGCTTTCTGTGAATATTTCCAAGCATTCTGTTTTCCTTCTTAGGTTGTTTTTTTTTTTTTTCTTCTTCTCTTTCTAGATCTGATGTTTCTTGTGCAGTAAGATAACTGTATAGATATGTATACATGTATTGTATTTGTCATATAATTTATCCTATTTAGCATGTATTAGATTACCTGTCATCTAGGGGTGGGGGGTGGGGGGAAGGGGGGGAAAAGCTTGGGAAAAAAAAGTTTTTGCAAAGGTCAATGTTGAAAAATCACTCATATGTTTTGTAAATAAAAAGCTTTATATATTAAAAACAAAACAAAACAAAACAAAAACAAAAAGGATCTATCCAATATACTAGATCCCTTTCTCAAAATTTTTTTACATTTTCTGGGTGCCATCCTTGATGTCACCCCATGACAAGCTCCGGTCCATACCCAGTCATATATCCTTTATGCCATGTTTTACACACAGATCACATATGCTACAGCCTACTTTTGCCCACTGTCTTTTGGGTCATTTGCAACTTTGATTCTTTTTTTTTTTTTTTTTTGCTTTTTTGGCTGAGGCAATTGAGGTTAAGTGACCTGCCCAGGGTCACACAGCCAGGAAGTGTTAAGTGTTTGAGTTCAAATTTGAACTCAAGTCTTCCTGACTTCAGGGCTTGTGCTCTATCCACTGCACCACCTAGCTGCCCCCAATTCTTTTAACATTTTAACATTCCATAATTAATGACATTGTATCACAGGGAAAAATTTATGTAAGAGAATGGTTTTTATGCTGTGGAATAGTTCGGGATTGTTAAAAGAGTTACAAAATTCCTCAAAAATAATCTACCTCGTTCTTTTCTTCCTGTTCAATACATTGTTTTTGTACTTCCATTCAATTTGGAGCCTATTTGCTGACCAATTATGATCTACATCACAAATACACACACATATACACGCTCCAACTCAATGGTCAATCACTTAACTATATGCCATAGTCAAAACAAGAGTAATTTTGAGCTTAGTTTTTCTTATATAGATTTTTCAGGAAATCTCTTTTGGGAAATTATAGGTCTTACTGACTAGGTAATGATCTGGAGCCTGATGCAATTATCTCAATGTTATTTACAAAAAGAAATATCTCACTAACAAAAGGGAAAATGTCTCTTCCTTTTGGCCCTTTCACAGTACATTTTCCATGTAGTGCAAATACCTTTGCCAAGCATATTTTCCTCTTTGTGCCTCTCTGATCTTAATAAAACTCAGTTTTTGTAGTTAAATTTATCAAGGATTATAATTTTAACAGGCACATTAGACCCCTTCTTGATCTGTCAAGTCAAATTCTTTTTTTATAATAAAAATCTGAAATGGGATTTTGTATTCTCTGCACTTTTCAAAGATGTTTTTGCCTTAGAGAAACATTTGTGAAAATCTGCCTATTCTCTTATAGTCTTCAGTATATATATATATATATATATATTTTGCTTTTTGCAGAGAAAATTGAGGTTAAGTGAGTTGCTCAGGATCACACAGCTAGGGAATGTTAAGTGTTTGAGACCATATTTGAATTCTGGTCCTCCTGACTTCAGGGCTGGTGCTCTATCCACTGAGCCACCTAGCTGCCCCTCAATAGATATTCTTTATACAAAGATTGTACAAAGAGAAAATATATACGTAGCTTACTAGCTATTAATAGTCTCTTGATCTTTTGGGCAATAATGCAGTTCATTTCCCCCCATTGTTTAGTATGTTTCCCTACTTAGGATATCTTTCATGGTTGCTTTATTGCTAGATTTCTTGAATATGTTTACAATCTGATCTGGTGCATCTCTGTGCAACTATTTTCTTAACTCCAGGGACTCAGGCATTTGGACTCATGTATGATAATTCCTGTCACTAATTATGAAAACAGATTATGGAAATTTGAAAAATTTGTTCCATCTTGTTGGTTTCCTGCCTGTTTCATTAATGAATGCTCTGCTTTTAGGATGCTGATCTCACTTGTCTTTATTTTCATAGTTTTTTGTTATCATATGAGGTAATACTTGATATTTTGATACAGCTGTGATCGTCCCTTCTGTAGGTTACTTCCTCCAGTGATGACTACAACCAATCTATGTAAAAGTCTTGGACACATCCTTCTGTAAATTCTCTACAGGGGGAGCTTGAGGCTTTTTTTAGGTCTTTTGATAGTAATGAAGCACACAGGTTACCTATTAATTATCTATCTCTCATTCATATTTGGTCTACTTTCTTTTCCCAGTCATACATTTCTGTGATGACTTTATGTTTATCCTATAGAATTCTTGGCATGCGGTCTGCTTATGACCACCATGCATTTCTCTGATGCTCTGTAATTTTAGCTTTAATTCTTCAGTGACTGGGGCATTCTGTGATTTAATGTTATACAATTCCACTAGAAAAAAATTATTTAAAATATAGGAATTAGTTTCAGGAAGAATTTTGGGACTAATAAGAAACACCGTACAATTTTCAAAGGCAAGCTTGCCCGCTATCTCATCCTAATAAATTCTGAGCATAGGTTACAGTAATACTGCTTATAATCTTCTATCATTCTTTATAATTTTTAAACAAAAGACTTGATATTCTTAATTGATATTGCCTTTGTCTCCATGTCTTTGCACATGTCAAGGAGTGATGTGATGAGAAAGCGTTTATTAAACATAAGGCACTGTGCCAAGGAGATCATGCAGTTAAAGCAGTTTTGTGGCTCTTTTGACCTCCCTCTTGTGGAAACTGCTTTTGTAGGAAATGATAATCAAGTTGTATGTAATATTTGCATTTTTCCATTTCCCTTTTTTGCAACATCAATAACTTATTTGAATAGGTCAGATTATAGATTAAGTAGTAAAATACACAAGTCTGAACAGTGTAAGTTGTATAACATAGGTTATTTTTCAGAATCGTTGGATCAAATCATAGTTCTACCAGCCGTTTATTGGTATTCCTTTTCCTCCTATAGTCCCTCCAAAACTGACTGTCTTTTAAAACATTTGATAATTTAACGGGTATGAGGTGAAACTTCAAAAATGTTTTAACTTGACTTTATTACTGATTTTCAGAGTTGTTGAATGTTCTTTTGAAACTGTCATTTGACTATTTACCTGTTTAGTAACATACATCATATTTTTCAACATATTTTCACCATTCTTACTTGTGTTCACCTTACTAACTGAAGTTACTAAGTATCAGAGGACTGGCTTAGTTTGGAGGATCTTACCTAATTCTTTGTACAATTTTTCATTGTCTTTATTCTCTATAATGGATGCTGATAACATAAACTGTAGTTATTTTCATGGCTGGCTTTGTATGCTCATAATAAGTAACAAAAGACAACCACAATCTATTAAATTATGTTTCTAATTGCCTTTATAAACATGATGAAACCAATTTTGCCAGCTCCTTTGTCCAACTTTCCAAGGAGACAAATATTCATCAAATAAATGCTAACTACATTATCAATTAAGATGGATGATATAGTAAGCATTGATGTCAAGATAAATTATGACATGGGCCCTATCCCCAAGAAGTGTACAGTCTAACCAATTCCTATCTTTTTTTTCCTTTACTTAATAGGGGGAATTTTATTTTTCCAATTGCATGTAAATATAGCTTTCAACATTGATTTTTCTACGATTTTGAGTCCCAAATTTTTCTTGCTCTCTCCCTCCCTCCCTCAGTTCATATCTTTTAAGGAGACAATTATTTTCTCCTCCCCAATATTTATTAGTATGAGGTAGACCTATGAATATAAAAACTATTTGATGTTCTCCAGAGATGTAAATGCACGGTTAGGAACAAGGGACTAGAAGATTCTAATTAGGAACCTGAGGCACTCTTAATAGAATACTATAGTCCACATCACTGGAGGTAGCTGATAAATGATCATTTGTGTGTGCACATCCAAAATACAAACAGAAGTGGGTTTATAATCTATTGAACCTGTCATTACTTGTCCATATAAAGGCCTGGCTTCACATGGAACTTTCATCATTCAGATCCACATGGTGAAATGATAGCAGTTGGGGAAAGTTCTGTTGACTTGGATCAGCAAGAGATTTAGGCCATTTTCCCTGAGCCTTCCATTAAGCGGATGTTAAATAGATGTGCTGGGGCCAGATGGGTCATGCCCAATGTGGGGATAGCAGCTACTTCGATCTCCAAAATTGAGTTTACAAATGACTATCTTAGGGCAGCTCAGAAGAAACCCTTCTGAAAAGCTCTTGGAAATGCTACTTTAGCAGGACACACACACACACACACGCAAAGGAAATGAGATATTTTTAGGTCTGACCATATAAGCTAAACAAGGAGATTATAATTATAGGGAGCAGAATATCCTTAAAGGATGTTCTCTCTGTTCTGTCCTCCAAAGAGAAATTTTGCACAAATAGAAGTGAGAGTCAGGATTTCAGAATCCTGTGGCAAGATGGAAAGGAGGTGTTATCCAGGGAGGGCACAAAAATTTGCGGCTCTGCTTATAATGATAATTGGATCTGAAATTCCATTCTGTGTCTGTTACCTGTAAATTCCTGGTGAGTGGAAAGATCGATTTTGCACAATGTTTATTAGTACAATCTTTGAAAAGAAAACAACAAAGAGCCCTGTAAAAATATATATGTATATATACACATATATAGTTGTGGAGGATTCCAAACATACTTGGGAGAGGGAAAACAAACAGAGAGTTATGGTGACAACTGGAGGCTTATTAACAATCAGGGGGAGTTGGTGCCCATCAGGTTAACAGTGTACAGCACAAATCATAGGTTATGGCATCTGGGAATTGTCTTGACAAAAAGGAAAACAGTAAAAGGAGAAACTGAGTAGTCCTGCAGCAGCCCACTCTTTCTGGCAATGGAGCAGAAGTGTCTCCTCACCACACCTACCAGCCTTCTGGGTGCTTTAGGAAAGGGAAAGGCCAGTTTTTTCAGTAAGAACACATGAACTGATATAAAAGATAAGCACTTCCTCCTAGGATATGTTTGTCAGCACATGGTCTGAATGCCTCTGAGATCTTCAGTGACATACTCAGTTAAGGAGAGTGGGAAGGCAGCCCACAGTGAACACACATTTCCCTCACAGTCACGACTGACAGCAGAAACTGTTCATGTTCAACAAAACTTACCCCTTAGAGACTCTCTGTTACAAGGGTACCACTGCACAGGACCATCATCATCTTGTGTCGAGGTACTCAGGACAATGAGCTTTCCCTGAAAAGAGCTGCTGACCCGTGGCCTGCTCAGGAAGAGCTAAAGCCATCAAGGACAGAGCTACATTGCATTATAACCCCTCCCTCCTCCCCCCAGTCAGTCAATATTGCCCAAATGCTCAGACAGGAAGGGAAAAGCTAAAAGAGCTTCCACAAGTCCTTCCCACTTTAAGCCCAGTCCTGTCCCTGCTAAAGTCTCGGCTTCTGGGCCAAGGGAGTTCAGGCGACAGTGAGCCAGCAGTTGTGAGCTTCATGCTGACTTTGGCCCAAGAGCAGCGAGTCAGAACACTGGCTTTGGCTCGGGGTTGCACATTTGGCTGATTTCCACCCTTCAGTCCTGCTTGTCTTCTTTCTGCTTCCAGGGGTAAATGAGCTCACCAAAAAAAAGCTTCTTACACAGTGAGCCCCAGGAGTCCTTGGGGTAGCAGCTGTAGGTGGGGAGACGGTAGGTGTGTATCACACTGCCATATGACAAAGGGTTGATCTGTAAATACACAACCAGGAAAGGCCAGAGCAAAGGTGAGAGTCAAGTTTGGACTTCAGCTAAAGACAGGAAGGGAGAGCATAAAGTATGTATGTACTGACCTCCCTACTTTAGTCTTGGTCTCTCTCTTGCATATTCCCAACTGCACTGCTGGGTACCTCAGGGGATCTACCAGAGGTAGAGGCATTTGCTTTGGGCTCATTGCCAGGTTTCCCCCTGATGACTATGTACCATGTTGAAATGGTCTTGCAGTAAAAGATACAGGCGTGCTGAAAATTCAGAGCAGTGCCACATATGCATGCATCTTAGAAGTTCCCTGTTCCTTGGGGAGGTACTGAGTGCAGATACAGAGTAGCTAAGGTCCCTGTTTGGGTGACAGGTCACATCTAAGACCTCTTATAGTACTTTTACCTAGGATTTTTCTTAGTCTGGATTAAAGGCTACCCCCATGCTCTAAGTGCTTTGTAAACTTCCCTTCACTATTTTTCTAAACAGAATATTCTTAGAAGACTTTCTGGGATAATCTAGAACTAAAATCAAAAGTGAAAGAACTAAAGATTTGCTATCACCTAAGCTATGGCATATCCTTGAATGTTTTATTTCTTTACTAGACATGCTCAGAGGAGAAGGGAAAAGAATGGATCCTTTGAAAACTCCTGTGTCCCACTTCCTCCCACTAATGAGTTTTCAGCAGGATGATTCGGGTTGTAAACAAAATAAGCAACATGGTGACTGCTTCAAGTATATAGGAGATGACACCTATCCACCCTCTACTTTCTTGCTATGAAATTAAAAGAACTAAAGTTCTTATAAGAGAACACTAGGTTAAAGGATTACAGTGAGACTTGTATGCAAAAACTATACCTTTTCATTGCAGTTTTAAGTTTCTGAAAATCAAATATAAAGTCCTACCTAAATCCTAGTTTGTAGTCATATGGAACACTAAATGAACTAGGAATCAGGCTATTTGGTTCTAGTTGTGCTTCTGGAAGAAATCTTCTGAACTTCTGGGTGTTCTACTGAACCTTCAGGATCTCAGTTTCCCCAGAATTATCCCTTATTATAAAGCCAGTTAGGAGTTCAGGTCCTTAGAGAAAATATTTTACTGAATTCTGAAAAGATCTTAGAAACTAAATTTCCTTGGATGGCTTCCAAGATGAACCTGACTTATGTAGTGTTCCTATTTATAGGTGATGGTATTTCAGAAATGCATCTATGAATAACATGGACCATGCTATGAGCTGGTTTCAAAGAAAGGAAACTTCATTTTTATAACAGAAGCTTGCTATTTCTCAACTTTCCCTCTTGTATAGGATCACAGAATGATAAGAGTTGAAAGGGGCCTTAGAGACTGTCTAGTCTAGAGCTTGCTCAAAGTCACCCAGCTAGTAAATAGCAGAAGAGACACCTGTACTCAAAAGTCTTCTGGTCCCTAACACAGGACTCTTTTTTCATTCCATTTCTACATGTTATCAAACTGTTCTTCTTTGTTCAGTTACTGAACAGCAGAGTTTAAAACTTCATTTAACCTACCAGTGAGGAAAAACACGTGAGACAAAAATCTTGCTTAGTCTATGTTTTGTGACTTTCAATGAGAAACTACTGTTAGTGACAAGTTACTCCCACTGAAAGATTAGTCATCTTTCATATGTTCCTTCAGAGAGAATGGACTTTATATAATGAAGCATGAAACTCTGATGTTTGTTGTTGTCAAGGCAAAGCTGGGCCTGTAAAAACCCATAATAGTTCCAACTTGTCTGAAGCTTCAATTGAGTTACTCAGTGACTCAATATTGTTAAATAAGAACAAAGCATTTCTCAAATGGACTGCTCTGAGGTAAAAGGACCAACCTGGAGCTTAAAAAGGCAGGCATATTTATAAAAGCTTTTATATGTACTCATGATTCTCATTCCTAATTATGATCCAGAATACTCTTTCTCCTCTAAATAGAAGCCAGTTTTATTTAAGACACTACAGCTAGTGTAGTCATTTGAAGGAAAATTAGTGAGAACAAACTAAAAGGAACATGTATTTTAGACTAAGTTGAACAATGTAGTCTTGCTGCAGGCTATTTTATACTGAAGTACACTTTTAAAAGCACGAGAATTGTCTTCCTTAATTAAATGAATGATGGGCTTTCTTTGACCTGGTACTAACAGATCCTCTCCTGCAGAATAGCAAATTTTCCTGCTTCCCTCTCCCAGCTCTAAATGGGTCACTGTCTAAAATTAATCTGCTAGAAGCTAATGGCAGGTGGGGCTTTAAACTCTTAAAAGATCACATTCCCACAAGTCCTTTCATAACTTAGCTATGCACAATATGTTCACACTCTTGGTTTAGGGCTGAGATTCAATAGGCTTGATGAATAAGCTTAAGGAATAGCTGTGTGGTTTTAAAACACATTTTTATCAAGGAAGTTGGGGTAACTTTGTAAAAGGAAAGATTTAACTGGCCAGGGGACCAGAAAATCTATAGAATTATGATTTTGAAGGGCTCCAAGATCTTAGGTTCCACTCTATTGCCATCTAAATCTCCCCTACTAAACAGACAATAAGAACATTTCAACATGAGCTTGTTACTATTATATGGGTGCTATTTTCTAGAGAGGGAAAATGACCCTATCAGCAACTGAATTTTCATAGAGAGAGAAGCAAAACCAAAGCCATTTCAGCAATGTTGCAGGTGAGCTCAGTTTATATCCCCATTATGAGAATAGGCACATGGATGGCAAATGGACATTTCTGAGAAGACTGAAGCAGAATAAAAATGGGTTTCTATTCTTTTACCCTATCCATAAAAGTCATTAGGGAAGGTAAAATTACTAGTGGCCCACATGTAGTTCAGATAGCTGGTATCCTTATGTTAGCCCTGGTCATAGCCACAGGCTGAAAGCAAGCATGATTTGTTCTGGTATTACCTGCATCAACAGTCGAAGGGGTCTGCCCACTTCCTGCTCAAGGACTCTGAACTTTACACCAGCTGAAAACCAAAGAAAAGAAGTGGGTGAATAAAGAAGAAATACTTCTGATCCTGGCTCACTTTGGCCTAGTCTTAGGTGCTGAAGGACAAACACTAAGGGGTGAGTCAACACAAATTTAAATCACCTGACTGTATGGATGAAAAAACTAAAAATAACAGTCACTCTTTCTGCTTGTAAACAAAGGGAATAAGTAGGTGGAGGAAGAAATTTCACAGATATAAAAAGAAAACTTTTCTCTTAAAAACTCAGTTCCAGGACTTAAAAGCCCTTCTGGGAACTACACACAACTTTTGTCCTCTTTTCCCTCTTTTTTGTCTCCCTTTTCTGAATTTTCTTTTCTTTTGTATGTATGTGTTTTGTTTTGTTTTGTTTTGAGAGTGGGGAAGGGCTGATTCTCAAAAGAATCTCTCAGAACTTTACTAAAATAAAGAAAGATGAGATTTTTAACAACAGGAGGAAAATGGTTACTTTTCACAGTTGGATTGGGCTACCAGTGTGGTGGTAAGGTTTTTGTTGCTATTGACTACCAAATCAATTCAATTCAACTTAATGAAACAACTCTTCACTTCAATCTAGTTCAACCTGCCTTCTGGGATTCTTTCACACTCTTTTTCTACCATGTCAATCCTAGCTCAACTGGACTACTCACAATTCCCATCTCTATATCTTTTTTTCCATATGCCTATATCTTCTCTTGGTCCTTATATAGCATTAGATTTCTCTTCTGCTTTTATAGATTCTGCTGAGTTATAATTATAACATAGTTAATGTATAGCCATTGTATAATTACAATGTACTAATTTAAGTGTTATATAGCATGGTCTAGTGGACAGAATTGTTCAGTCATTCAGTCCTATCCTACTCTTTTTCACCTTGTGGACCACAGCACACTAGGCTCTTCTATTCACCACTCTCTCAAGTTCATGTTTGCTTATTCTATGACACTCTAACCTTCTCATCCTGTGTTATCTTGTGTTCCTTTTGCCTTCAATTTTTCCTAACATCAGGGACTTTTCCAATGAATCCTGACTTCTCATTATGTGGCCAAAGTATTTCAGTTTCAGCATTTGACCTTCCAGTGAATAACCCAAATTCTTTTCTTTAAATATTGACCAATTTGATCTCCTTGCCATCCAAGGGATTCTCAAAAATCTTCTCTAGCACTACAATCCAAAAGCATCGATTCTGCAGTGTTCAGTTTTTCTTGTGGTCTAAATCTCACAGCCATAATTTGCTACAGGAAAAACCCATAACTTTGACTGTACAGACCTATGCTGGTGAGATGATGTCTCTACTTTAGTATACTGTCCAAATTTGCCATAGCTTTTCTTCCAAGAAGCGAGCTTTTTAAATTTCATGGCTTTAAGCCCAAATCTAACACTGCTTCCATTTCTTCTCCCTTTATTTGCTAAGATCTTAGTTTTTTTGGTGTTAAGCTTCAAACCAGCTTATACTCTCCTCTTTTACCCTTATCAAGAGGCTTCTTAATTGTTCTTCACTTTCTGCCGTTAGAATGGTATCATGCATTTCTGAAATTGTTGCTATTTTTCTCAGCAATCTTAATTTAAAATTTTTAAGTTAAAATTTTAAATTAGGCTTTTAATTCACCCAGCTTACCATTTTGCATGATGTAGTCTGAATATAAGTTAAATAAGGTGATAAGATACTGACTTATTGCACTCCTTTTTTAAGCTTAAACCAGTTCAATTCTAACTGTTGCTTCTTGGCTCATATATAGGTTCCTTAGGAGACAAGTAAATGATCTCTTTGAGGATTTGCCATATTTTGTTGTGATCCACAAAAAGGCTTTAGTGTAGTCAGTGAAGCATTAATAGATGTTTTTCTAGAGCATCTTTGCTTTCTCCATAATCCAGGGAAAGCCCAAAATTTGGTTTCTAATTCCTCTTCCTCTTTGAAAATTAACCTGTTTTGGTAATTCTAGATTCACATACTGCTGAAACCAACTTTGCAGAATCTTAAGCATAACCATTGATGGTGTATGAAATGAGTGTAATTTTTCAAAAATTTGAATATTCCTTGGCATTGCCCTTCATTAGGACTGGAACAAAAACTGATCTTTTCCAATCCAGTGGCCACTGCTGAGTTTTCAAAATTTGTTGACATACTGAGTAGTATGTCAAAGTAGTAGAGAACTGGCCTCAAACACTGAAGTCCTTCTCCTGACACATCTTGAGTAAATGATCCAGGGCAAATCATTCAACCTCTCAGTGCTTTAGGCAACTCTGATACTATAGGTTATAGAGGTGTAGACTTGCTTTGGAGCAGAGAGTTTCTTCATCTGGGAATTCCCTAGATATATGAAATTAAAGGTCCAGTCCTTATTCTTATATATCCCTATTAGTTTATAAATCCTTAAGGACAGGGGTTACATCTTAATTATCTTTGTATTCTATCCAGCATGAAGCACAAAATTTTGCACATTGTGAGTACTTAAAAAATTATCATTATAAGAGTATTTTGTTTTTCTCATTTATTTGCAGATGGAGAAAGACATCCATCTTTTCCTAACACCTTGGCATCTAAATGAATTCAAACAATGAATAGATTTCATCTTTATCTTAAATGGTTTCACATTTTGGCTGCCACTGACCTGTTATCTGTGCTTCTTTAAGAATGACGCAAGAGATCTCAGGCACAAGAAAAGAAAGCACAATAGCTAATTACCAATCGTGTATATTCTACTATAGGGAACATATAGCAAAGCAATGATCAGTGCACAGTCCTCAAATTCTTGATCAGTGATGATGGAACTGGTTGGAATTGGTTCAACTCACTAAAGCAATGTGACAAAAATTCATCAAATGACTTCTGAATTTAAAATCCTATATGACTACCTTTCTGTCTTCATAGGCTCAGCATTTAGTACCCGTGAGGCAAGCAAAACAACAAAAACCAAAATGTGGCAGCTACAAATTTGTTCTTCAATGATGGGTGGCTTAGGTATAAAATAGATATTTCTGGCTATTTCAATCTTAAAATAATAGCTTTGAAAAGTTGGTTTTGAAAACTACCTTTCAGGGCAAGAATATTGTGGGATATAGCACTTCATATTTATTTAGCCCTTTGATATTTACAAAGAATTTTCCTTACAATACTGTAAGAAAGATAATGCAAGTGTTATTGTGCCTATTTTATAGACAAGAAAACTGAAGTGTGTGAAAGTAATGATTTGTTCATTATTTCACAGTAAGGGGTAAAGCACAGATTCAAATTCAGGTCTGATACCAAGACCTCTTTTGATGCCATTATACACCAAGTAAGAAGATCGATAAGATGACCTCTAAAGTTTATTCCAATTATTAGTTTCTACTGATCACCTAATCAGGTAAATCAGGCAAACAAATTTATTTATCACACGGGCTAATCCAAGATCCAACTTGAATATGAAGACCTAAGTATGAATGTCTTTTTTTGTGCAGAGTCTGACCCAATATAAACAAGGGCCACCCGCCAAGCAAGAAAGGTTGAATGACAGGCAAAAATTGGGCCAGTGAATACTGGATCAGAAGGAATCCCACGATGCCTGGGATGTAGCCACTTAGTTATGTGAGCCAGGCTGGTGTGGGGGTCTTGAACTAATTCCAATTACTCATGTGAATGTTCTGGGGATGCAGGTCTAGATTAGGGTTCATCTCATTTAACTAGATGCTAGTGGATCAGTTACACCAAAGGCCTTTGTCCTAATTCCTACACTAAAGAAATGCTGCTGAATCACATACTTTAGAGCTGAAGGAAGTTCCAAGGTCATCCATCCTAGCATTAATTCTTTCCTTTTCTTCTTAACACTGCCCCAAAGCTAAAAATGCTAGCATTTTGGCATATATTAATACCTCATCTGTTTTGCAAGAAAACTGTTGGGTCTGCAGGTGCTTGTTTTGTCTATTGTCAAGCTGAATGATGGCCCTCAGTTCTGTGTGTGAAGGGAGAAGTGAGAGGGCATTATGAAGGAAATCCAATCTGGCCAGAATTTATCTGTCCACAATAAACAGTTACTTTAGCTAGTTTTAAACTAAATCATGCTAATGCTTTCTCTTCAAGTAGAGATGGAAAGTAATTGTCAACAGTTTTTTTTTTTTTTTTTTTGTTGTTGTTTTTAGCGTTTTAATGCCAAGACAAGAGTGACTCTGCTAATGGATGAACTGAAAAAGGTTTGGCTCAGACCTGAGAAGTTCCTCTGGTGACCTGCCCTCTCACCCTTTTGGTCTAAGAACTATGTAACTTTCATTTATATTTTAATTAACTTTCACTAGAAATTCTAGATCAAAGCAAATGGGCAGTCAGTGAGTTTTTACAAAAACACCAAAAACATTTCTGCTCTGGACCAAGAAGTAGGTTTTTATGAACCAAGGGGTTCCCCTGAGACTTCTTTATAATGTCTATATAGCTTTACTTCAATTTTTTTTTTTTTGCCAGATTTTCCTAACTTGTTTTTGCAGACTCTCATATTTGTAAGGAATCTCAGAGCTTATCTTTGTCAACTAGTAAATTTCTTTGGTTTAACTGGTAAAATGAAATGTAGTTAACTTATTATCCAAGTCCAGGCTCACTTTGGAGCATATTAGCATTCAGTCAATTAAGGAATAACATTGGAATGAGTGTAATGACAGAAATCACACAGTACCAAGTGCTGCAAGCACTTAATACTTAATGAATTCTCTTGCTAGGACAGCAAACCCAGTACCCAGACACAAGTACCTACCTGCAAGTCTGTAGGACCTGCATAGTCGAAGACCAATGGAATACAGGGGAAGGGAGTCTATAAGGTCCACTAGCAAATGGATTAGTCCTTGTACAATCACCACCAATAGACGAAGCTAGAATGGGAAAAGCAGCATTGTGAAAGGGCCTCTAGATGAGACAAGCAGGTCAGCTTATACAACTCATTTCCCTGGAAATGCTGCCAAATCCAACCCAACTCTTGGACACCCTACTGCCATTATGGTACATGGAAAATCTCTAATTTGTCTATGCAACTAAGAATCTACCTGGTACTGAAGCTTTCTAACCTAGCAAATGTGAAAAGTACATTGTTGGAGCCTATGCAGACTAATAACAATAACTAGCATTTATATGGCACTCTAAGGTTTGCAAAATATTTTACCTACATTATTCTCACTGAATTCAGACTTAGGGCACAATTGCCTGTTTTAATTCTGAAACTCAAGTATCAAGGAAACACAAATAGAGCCAGATTTTCTAGATGAAACTAGAAGTTTCTTAGCAAGCTTTCTATAACTTTCCCTGAAAAAGGAAGGCAACCATGTAGGTCAAAGCTGACAAGGAGAAAGGATATAATATGGTTTCTTGGATAAAGTTTTGTCTGGCATAGGACACAATCATGACCCTTACCCATAAGTAATTTCAGAATAAGAGAAGTAGTGATCACTTGTGGGCCAGTCTTTCAAAGAGATCTGTAACCCCATAAACCCTGTAGTTAAATCCTTTCTAAGGACAGAAGTATTCAGAGATAATCAATATTTCAGGCCCCTCAGGAATCACTGACATCCTAGCAGAAATGCACTAAATCAAAAGTGAAAAATCCCTGCCATGAAAGAAGGTAGCATAGAAGGTGATTAGATTGCTGATGGTGTCCTGACTTAAAGTATCTGCTAGACATTTTTTTCTACCATTGGTTTCACTGTTTGCAGAGCATTTATAATCACTGGAGATTGGCCCACTATATATTCTATACCTTTTCTTCTCTTTATAAGCAAAAAGAAAAGAAAGAAAAAGAAAAAGCAATCCCTTTGCTAATATTATCTACACCTTATGTTTCCTTTCTCATTGTGTTAAAGAACACCTATAAGCTAATGAATGAGACATGAATCACAAGAATGCCTACTGATTTCAGTCTCAAGCCCAATCTTAAGGTTTTTGGCATCAAATAAGACACTGTAGATGTTGACCAGCTGCCTGGTAGACAAAGATCAGAGCAGCCAAGTAGTTATCTTAGCAATTTTCTATGGGAAATTAAGGAGAATCTCAAGGAAAGACAATGAACCAGGTTTTGGCTGAATCTGTTTTTAAAACTCCCTAGAGGGAGATAGAATCTGGCAGTATGTATTTTTGTCTCTTTCACCTGTGGTCCCAGCAGGGAGAACAGCATATTAAACTGAAATGGGGCAAAAAAAGAAAAATATATTATGGATAATTTTCAGATTTTACTCATATATTAGATGAATAGCAGAAGATACCAGGGTTGTCCACTTACCAGAGTAAAGACCAAATAATAGAGGGCTGTGGTGGGCAGAAGGAATAACAGGATGGTAAAAAGCAAAGTCCCAATAAATAGCTGTAAAACAAAACATACATTCATATATTGAACATCAACAGGAGGCAGAAGGACCTATACGTGAAGTTATCTTCTTACTAAACTGGAGAAATTCCTGGTCCTTCCTCTTTTCTCTGAACATCCTATAACTAAAAAGAATTTCTGCTAATCTTAAGGATTTGATTTTCACAAGAAAATTCAATAACAATTCACTCTCTCTGAAAGCTTCCTTCTGATAATGCTGCCTGATTCAGTGTGCTGTATTTTAACTATATCACAATTTAATTACTGACACTTACAGACTAGAGAATGGCAAAGAGTGATACAAAGCTAGAGGGACCAATTTTTTTTTTCTCCTGAGGCAATTGGGGTTAAGTGACTTGCCCAGGGTCACACAGCTAGGAAGTGTCTAAGATCAAATTTGAACTCAGGTCCTCCTGACTTCAGGGCTGGTGCTCTAACCACTGCACCACCTCGCTGCCCCAACCAATTTTCTTTTGGCAAAGTAAAGGAAATATTTATCATTAAGGGAAGGAAAGAGGAAAGCTAAAATAAGCATTTATTAAGCACCTACTATATGCCAGATACTGTGTCAGGGGTATTTCAGTTGTCAGGAGTTAGAAATGTCTCCAGGCTGATTATTTTTTATTAGGATTCCTAGGACTTGTCTTTCCAGTAAACCTCTCCCATGATAGAAAGAAGAAAATACATTATCGATAATTCAGTATCAACGATACCAACAATCAAATTCTCATTTAAGGTTAAATTAACAAGCACATCAAGAGCAATAAGTTATCATCACCACACCAATATTCCCCTTTCCCAAATTTGGCCTACAGTGGGCTTTATAAAGTTAGTAGTCCCAATTACGTTAGATTATAATGTTCAGTTACTAAGATCCCTAGTTTCTGAGCACTTGAGAAAAGCTCAAAAAGACAAAAGTCAAAAGCTTTAAATTTCATCATGGTGGTGTCTAGAATCAAAATACCTTCTCCATACCCTTAGTAAAAGTAACTAAATTGTTTTACAGTAAAAGTGCAGAATAGGGCTTTATGGAGAAGACATACCTCCTAAGGGCATTGGTATCTCTACAAGCAAACTTGCTACATATGTAGGTTCCAGATGAAGGGAGGGGTAAAGGAGGTAGATAGTATAAAGCTAATTCCTAGAAGTAGGGTGACTTGGAAATGCAAAGTACTTTTGAAGGCAGCTTACTTTAAAAAGTGTTATTCAGTTATGAATAAGGTATTTTGCTATCCTCCATTCTTTCTCTAGGTCATTCTTTTTTCTTTTTCAACCCCTTGACCTCTATTTCTGGAAGTTCTCCTGCTCACCTAGCTCTGCTCATTAGATTTTGTCTATGATGTACTTTTTGGGTTTCAACCTATTGTCCCAAAGTCCAATAAACAAGAATAAGGTGACAGGAAAAAGGTTCTAAGGAAAGGTGCCCCAAGAGGCAAAAAGGAATCAGAAGTGATGTAGGGAAAAAATGTTAGAACCAGAGAGAAATGAAAGTTAACATCAAATTTATAAGAATATAAGTCATTTCCCAATTGATAAATGGTCAAAGGATATGAATGGACAATTTTCAGATGAAGAAAGTAAAGCCATTTTTAAAAATGAAAGCTTTTTATTTTCAAAACATATGCATGGATAATTGTTCAATGTTGAGCCTTGCAAAACCTTGTGTTCCAATTTTTCCCCTCTTTCCCCCACCTCCTCCCCTAGAGGCAAGTAATATATATTATACTTAATATTATATATATATTAATATATATTATATATTTATATGTTAAACATAGTAAAATATATGTTAAATCTAATATATACATACATATTTATACAATTATTTTGCTGCACAAGAAAAATCAGATCAAAAAGGAAAAAAAATGAGAAAGAAAATAAAATACAAGCAAACAACAACAAAAAGGGTGAAAATTCTATGTTGTGATCTATACTCAGTTTCCACAGTCCTCTCTCTGGGTATAAATGGCTCTCTTCATCACAATATCATTGGAACTGGCCTGATCCATCTCACTGTTGAAAAGAGCCATGCCTATCAGAATTGATTATCATATAGTCTTGTTGTTGTCGTGTATAATGATCTCTTGGTTCTGCTCATTTCACTCAGCATCAGTTCATGTAAGTCTCTCCAGGCCTCTCTGCTGATCGTTTCTTATAGAACAACAATATTCCATGACATTCATATACTATAGTTTATTCAGCCATTCTCCAGCTGCTGGGCATCCACTCAGTTTCCAGTTTCTAGCCACTACAAAAAAGGCTGCCACAAACATTTTTGCACATGTGGGTCCCTTTCCCTCCTTTAAGATCTCTTTGGGATATAAGCCCAGTAGAAACATTGCTGGATCAAAGGGTATGTACAGTTTGATAGCCCTTTGAGCATAGTTCCAAATGAAAGCCATTTTTAGTCATATGAAAAAATACTCTAAATCACTACTGATTAGAGAAATGCAAATTAAGACAATTCGAAGGTACCACACTATACACCTCTCAGATTTATCAAAATAAAGATGACAGAAAAAGATAAATGATAAATGTTGGAGGGGATGTTGGAAAACTGGGACACTGATACATTGCTGGTGGAGTTGTAAACTGATTCAACCATTTTGGAGAGCAATTTGGAACTATGTCCAAAGGGCTATCAAACTGTGCATACCCTTTGATCTAGCACTCTTTCTACTGGGCCTGTATCTCAAAGAGATCATAAAAAGGGAAAAGGACACACATGTGCAAAAATGTATATAGCAGCCCTTTTTGAAACTGAGTGAATACCCATCAACTTGGGAATGACTGAATAAGTTTTGGTATATGAAGGAAATGGGATATTATTGTTCTATAAGAAATGATGAACAGGTTGATTTTAGAAAAATCTGAAAAGACTTTACATGAACTGATGCTGAGTGAAATGGGCAGAACCAAGAGAACATTGTCACAGTAACAAGATTATATGATAATCAACTGTGACGTGTTTGGCTCTTCTCAACAATAGACGTGGGATGGAAAATGCCAATCATGTCCAGAGAGAGAACTATGGAGACTGAATGTGGATCAAAGGAAAGTTATTTTCAATTTTTTTTTCTTTTTTTTTTTTTGCTGAGGCAATAGGGGTTAAGTGACTTGCTCAGGGTCACACATCTAGGAAGTGTTAAGTGTCTGAGATGAGATTGAATTCAGGTCTTCTTGACTTCAGGGATGGTGCTCTATCTACTGTATCACCTAGCTGCCCCTTATTTTCAACTTTTTTTCATTGTTTTTGTTTGTTTGCTTTTTTTCCCTTTCTTGTGGTTTTTCCCCTTTTGATCTGATTTTTCTTGTACAACATGACAGATATGGAAATATGTTTAAAAGAATGTACATGTTTAACTTATATTGGATAGCTTGCTGTCTGGGGGATAAGGGAGTGGGAAAGGAGGGGAAAAATATGGAACACAAGATTTTGCAAAGGCAAATACTGAAAACTACCTTTGTGTGTATTTGGAAAAATAAAAAGCTATTATTAAAAAAAGAAAGAAAGAAAAAAGAGAATTGCACATATTTAATCTATATCAGATTGCTTGCTGTCTTGGGGAGGTGGGAGATAAGGGAGGGAGGGAGAAAAATTTTAGATCCCAAAGTCTTACAAAAATCAATGTTGAAAACTATCTTTACATGTATTTGCAAAAATAACTATTAAAAATAAAATAAATGAAAGTCAACAATATACACTCCTCATAACTGAATAATACCTTTAAAAAATAAACTATCCCCAATCCAGAATTAGTTCAATACTACTGGCCATGTTGAAGAGTCAAAGAAACAGAAAAGGGAAAATGAAATTGACTTGGCCATGATCACATAGTGACTTCATCAGTGGTGCTTAAATATTAGGCTTAAATTTAAAATATAAGTGAGAAACAAAACTATTTCACAGGAAAAAGGGGCGTGATCATTACCAGGAGCTTTCTATTCTGGATTCTCATCCATTTAGTGATTCACAATATATGAAAACTGACTATTGCCAATGCAAAAATTATTCCCAAAGCTTGCTGGATTCACTGTCAGGGTAGGCTTTACCACTGACTAGCTATGTGATCTTAAGAACATAACATCACCAATCTAGACCTCAGTTTCTTCTTCTTTTGCAAAATAAAGAGTGGGACTAGAGATCAATAATGTTCTATGATTCTGTGAGATACCATTGAAATAACCTTAGTAACTCCTGAATCCCATCCATCCTTGTCCTCCTCTCCTTTCCTCCTCCCAAACATATGTAGAATACCCAATGTTATTTTGTTCTATCTTGGATGCATGAATGAGCAATCTGCCTGTACAAACCAGTTCTCCCTTGTAAGCATATCTTAAATCATGATAAATAAACCTTTTTCCAAGTCTATGCTTTCCACCCATGGCTGTTTCGTTAATTATTAATGTAGGAAAGAGTAGAGTCCAGCTATGACTCAGTACTTTCATGACTATGCTTGTTTAAGGTTTCTATTACTCTAGAAAACTGGATACTGCCTCATAGCCTTAACCACTGTGGTCTATTCTGAAACTGTACCACAGGAAATAAGCAGGATGGCCTGATGATATTAGAAGATGAAAGAAAAAACCCAAACACCAGGCTGATCTACTTGAAATTACTAGGGTAAAGGCAGGGACCAGGGTAAATCAGGCAGTGGGGTGTTCAAAGCAGACTATGCTGCTAAGTGGTAAATACTGTGGATATAGAGGTACAGAACACTGTAGGTAGCCTGGTAAATGGTTTTGGTTTTTCTTCCCAGAAGGCTCCCCCGAAGATGATTGGCTTGGATCAAGCTGAGAGAGCTGTCATCTTTTATTTCATGACTGTTGGTTACATGTTTGCTCATATTTTATTACTTAAGTTTTTATCCAAAGTATAAATAATGATGAACATTGTGAAGAACAGGGAAAACAAGACTTTTTAGGAGCTCAGGGTCTTCTAGTATAAAAACTATGGCAAAAGAAGTGGGCAGCAATGAATTTTCTCAAATTCTTATATTTAGTACTCTTTCTTTTAGCTGTTTTTCATTTCCATACCAAATACTAAATGTTCTAAAACAAAACAGAGAAAATGCTTCTAGAATTCTTTGAACATAATAGGTGCTTAATAAATTGTTATTGAATGAATGAATGCTTAGAGTAAGCACTGGCAAAGATTTTGTTAGCTGCTTGGCAGTGGCTCCAGGAAGATGAGTATTGCATGTGCCAGCACTTAGAAGAGTATCTTATCATCATGCTTGCATAATCTAATCAGAGATGGATAGAGAAGAGTGGCAGCTAATCTGAGATAGTGGGGAATAAAGATTTCTGTTTGGGCCATGTTAAAGAACTGATATACTTGACAAGATAACCTAGACTGACACCTATTTTAGTCTTGAACAGTGGGTTTGGCCTATACTGCAATCTAAGATGGAACTTAGGTGGCATACCAACTGCTAGAAACTGCAGATGAGAACAGCCTACATTGTATTTGTTTCCAAAGACCAGAGAATAAGAACTGAATATTTTTTTTGCTAATACCTGATCCAAATCATAGGAACAGGAATCCACCCGCTGCCTCAGGACGTTCCATTTCTTTCCTCGGAAGAGGCGCCACAGGGAAGATAAGCCATAGATCTTCAGACAATACAATCTACAGAAGAAAGGATCAATTCAAGTAACATTTGTCTGGGACTCATGGGTCCTAAGAGCTGAAAAAAAGTAGGGATTCCACAATAAAAGTATTTATCAGAGGTAACTCAAGATGCTTAGTAGGATGATTAGGTTAGTGGATATTTTTCATTAGTTACTCAGAAAGGTTAAGTTATCTCTCTCCCCTCCCCTTTCCTTGTTCAGAGATATGGGAGTTGTCTTGCAAGGATCACTTTCTGCCAATGCAAATCACCAACTGCTATGCAACTTACTGCCTTGAAGAAGGATCTGGGGCACTGAGAGGTTGAGTCATTGCACAAGGTCATGCAGCCAGGTCTCTATCCATTATGGTATATTGAGTCTTAAATGTTATTTTCAGGGGCAGCTAGGTGGCGCAGTGGATAGAGCACCAGCCCTGAAGTCAGGAGGACCTGAGTTCAAATTTGATCTCAGACATTTAACACCTAGCTATGTGACCCTGGGCAAGTCACTTAGCCCCAATTGTCTCAACAACAAAAGAAAATTATTTTCAGAGGAATAAATTACTTCTCCCGCCTATTAACTGTCCTACTCTAGTCCTTAGAAACCTGTAGTATAATTTCACATTTCCCTTTCAATCTTAACAAAGTGCTTTCTCTGTGACGCAGACTGGATGTTACTCTCCCCATTTTTAAACCAGAGTAAGCAGCAGCCCAGAGGATGTAAGTGTCTTACCTGAGATCCCAGCACTGACAAATAGACATAGCGGAAGGACTACATTCAGATTCCAGCTCTGATAGATGATTACCACGTTTTAACCTTTCTGGGTCTCAGTTTCTTAACTGAGAAGTGAAGTCATTAAACTAGCTGCCTCTACTGTCTCCTTCAGTTCTAACCGTCCAGTGCTCCTTCCACCACACAAGTTGACTCTCAAGAGTATTGTTTGGTGCTGTGGAGTATGGTTTTCCAGATCACACCCTGTACTGGCTGCTTAAGATTTTGGTCTTCCTTGTCTATACTCTGCTTATCTATACTTCTCTGTGGAGAATTTTAACTAAGGAGGGGAATTGGAAGAAATGGTGTGAAATGAGCTTAACTTCCTCTGCTGTGAGCTTGTGGGCATGGTCAGAAATTTAGGCTTAGTTCCTTGGGGGAATAATTATGTTAATTGTACTCACCTGGCTCCATAGACATAAAAGCAATAGATGTGGAAAGTGAGGAGGGCAATGATGTCTGAAAGTATGGATAACACCACTGTCAGACCCAGGCAGGCTGAAAGACCTACGTACCACAGGATCATTTCAATGAATGGGGACAACAAATGGATATAACCTAGAAGAAAAGAATAATTTCCCTTATCACGACATCTGAATGGCATCAGTTGATCTGTTTCTTTTGGAGCAGCTTTAAAAGTTGGAATCACCCTTTATCTGATATATCGTTCGTGTGGATAAGATTTTTCTTGCACACCAATGATAAGTTTGGAAGTATGTATACATATATTCGATTTGCCAATATTTTAACGTGATTAACATGTAGTGGATATCCTGCCATCTAGGGGGAGGGGTGGGGAGTTGGGGGGAAAAATTTGTGGCGGAAAACTATGTAAGGGTTATTGTTGAGGAATTACCCACACATATGTTATTCAAATAAAATAAAAATATAAAAAAAAAAAAAAAAAAAGTTGGAATCACCTAAAGCAATAATACATGTTGCACACCAGGGAAGTTCTAGGTTTCTGTCTCTTATCTAACAAAAGGTTTCAAACCATCTTTCAGTCACTAGAGCTTCTCCAGATGTTGTGGAGCAAGATCTGACTTTCTCTTTTCCATGGTTTCTGTGGAGACCACATTTGTGAACTCCTTTCACTTAAGCTTGCTTTCCCTAATAGCAAACATGAAGATGAATTAAAACAGGCCACTTTACTTGAATCAGCACACAACTACCAAGTTCTTGAGTGCAAAAAACATTAGTTTTCTAAGAATCAGTGACAAGAATGGAAGAAGGCATGGTGTGGAAGGATTCCTGGAAAATATATACCCACCAGTTTCTTTTTCTAAGATAACATTTCTGGAATGGGGATAGCTTAAAATTTAGCACAAGTTGTAAATCAAAGTGAACCACAGGAGTTTCTCAAGAAATCTGGAAAATGAAGCATCAGCTATTTTTAATTTTATGGCACTTAGTTTCCTTGGAAACTATGAGGAAATGCAACCTCAGAAAAGAACTGAGACCGGTCAGACCTGATTGTTCTTAGGGTTTTCTTACTTCTTACTCCACACTTGTACTCATTTTTTGGCCTCGTGTTTGATCAACCCAACTCTGCTGCTGCCACCTATCTTGGCCTTGCCTGGCCTCAATGTTTCCTTATTCATCCTTTAGTTTATCCAGAATCAAAATAAATTTTACCAAAAGGGCTTTATTAGCCCCTCAAACAGAGAGTACATGGCTCCTTCCCTGTGATCCTCCAAATCTGTCCAAACTGGTCATCCACCAACTTTCTTGACTTAACTAATACCTTCTCCCATCTAGTTTACATTTCAGCCTAGTCTTTATATGTGATCAGCCCCCATATTGCCTTGGGAAAACTACAGTTATTCCAGCTATTCCTTTAACCTAAGTCCTGGGTTCAAAGCTGGCAGAGCTTCTGCATTCTCTCAACTTCCAGGCCATTACTTCTGGCTGCTATTAGTTGCAACATTCACAAACATCTATTTGGATTAAGTCACAGATTATCTCCTCCCCACCAGACTTGAAATACCTTATGCAATTGCATTCCCCATAAAGTAATATTTGTTATAAAGCAATATGTTGTAATTCCCACATAAAATTTTTACCAACAATAAGGAAAGGAAAATTTCTTTACATGCATAACACAATCTAATCTTATAATTACTATATAATTAATAAGATTAAGAATGGGTGAACCTGTATAGCCTATCAAAAAAGGATCTAGGCAGATTTCATCCTAACTTCCTAAAATCAATGTAGATCTTCTTAGAATTTCTAGATTTGATTTCTAAGCCTTTCCTTTTTCATATGTTTCCCACAATTACTCTCTGAGCTCTTGCGAGTAGGGGAAATTTCACATTTTTTGGTGTCTCCCTAACACAGCACATTTTCTAGGCACAGAGCAAACAATGAGTTACTTTCATTCATTCACACCACTCTTTCCTACCAACTAAGACTTTCTCATTTCTGACTGGGGCATCATTTGACAATAGAACACAGACAACAAGGATGATCTGTACTTACTAATCCAGAGGTGAATGTGGTAGAGAAAGAAGCGACCCAACACCTGGTCCAAAGCCCGGTTCATTTTTAAACCAGCAGGAACTCCCATCAGCCACTGCAGCAGGTCCTGGAGTTCCCGAGCCACATGCTGTCAACATAAAGCAAAGAATCCATAGGAAAGAACGACACTGAAATCTTAGTTCTGGAGAATTCACTAACAGAGCAACGCAAGCTCAGGTGGGAAATATGTTAGTCTCCCACAGGAAATAGAAGTTTAAGAATTTACTTAAAGCAAGTCAGGGGTCAGGAGAAAGGAACAAACAAGTAAGAAATGGGCCAGGCA
>JAJPUD010005531.1:28258-114828 GCA_023553655.1 Myrmecobius fasciatus | reverse complement strand
TAATGAATATTGATGCAAAAATTTTAAATAAGATATTAGCAATGAGATTACAGAAAGTCATTCCCAGGGTAGTACACTACGAACAAGTAGGATTTATACCAGGAATGTAGGGCTGGTTCAATATTAGGAAAACTATCAGCATAATCAATTATATTAATAACCAAACTAACAAAAATCATATGATTATCTCAATAGATGCAGAAAAAGCATTTGATAAAATCCAACACCCATTCCTATTAAAAACACTAGAGAGTATAGGAATAAATGGGCTTTTCCTTAAAATTATTAGTAGCATCTACTTAAAACCATCAGCAAGCATCTTATGTAATGGAGGCAAACTAGAACCATTCCCAATAAGATCAGGAGTGAAACAAGGCTGCCCACTGTTAACATTACTATTTAATATTGTACTAATATTGTTAGCTTTGGCAGTAAGAGAAGAAAAAGAGATAAACGGAATTAGAGTAGGTAATGAGGAAACCAAATTATCACTTTGCAGATGACATGATGGTATACTTAGAGAACCCTAGAGACTTAACTTAAAAACTTCTAGAAACAATTCACAACTTTAGCAAAGTTGTAGGATACAAAATAAATCCACATAAATCATCAGCATTTTTATATATTACCAACAAAGTTCAGCAGCGAGATACAAAAAGTAATTCCATTCAAAATAGTGGATGATAGGATAAAATATTTGGGAATCAATCTGCCAAAGAAAAGTCAGAAACTATACGAACTAAACTACAAAACACTCTCCACACAAATAAAGTCATACCTAATCAGTTGGGAAAATATCAAATGTTCATGGGTAGGCTGAGCGAATATAATAAAAATGACAATGCTACCCAAGCTAATTTACTTATTTAGTGCCATACCAATCAAACTCCCAAGAAATTATCGTACAGTTCTAGAAAAAAACAGTAGCAAAATTCATTTGGAAGAACAAAAGATCAAGAATTTCAAGGGAATTAATGAAAAAAAAAAGGCTGATGAAGGTGGCCTTGCTGTACCAGATCTAAAACTATATTATAAAGCAGCAGTCATCAAAACCATTTGGTACTGGCTAAGAAATAGAGTAGTCAATCAGTGGCATAGGACAGGCTCACAGGACAAACTAGGCAATAACTATAGCAATTTAGTATTTGATAAACCCAAGGACCCCAGCTTTTGGGATAAGTACTCATTATTTCGCAAAAACTGCTGGGAAAATTGGAAACTAGTATGGAAGAAATTAGGGCTTGACCCACACCTAACACCACACACCAAGATAAGATCTAAGTGGATTCATGATCTAGATATAAAGAGTGATATTATAAGCAAATTAGAGGAACATAGGATAGTTCCAGACCTGTGGAGATGGAATAAATTTATGTCCAAAGAAGAATTGGAACTCTTAACTGAACACCAGATAGATAACGTTGACTATATTAAGTTAAAAAATTTTTGTACAAACAAAACTAATGCAGGCAAAACTAGGAGGGAAGCAATAAATTGCGAAATCATCTTTACATTTAAGGGTTCTGATAAAGGCCTCAGTTCTAAAATATATAGAGAATTGTCTCATATTTATAAGAATTCAAGCCATTTTCCAACTGATAAATGACCAAAGGTTATGAACAATTTTCAGATGATGAAATTAAAACTATTTGTAGTCATATGAAAAGGTGCTCCAAATCATTATTGATCAGAAAAATGCAAATTAAGACAACTCTGAGGTACCACTACACACCTGTCAGATTGGCTAAAATGACAGGAAAAGATAATGACAGATGTTGGAGGGGATGTGGGAAAACTGGGATACTGATACATTGTTGGTGGAACTGTGAACATATCCAAACATTCTGGAGAGCAATTTGGAACTCAAAAAGTTATCAAACTGTGCATACCCTCTGACCCAGCAGTGTTTCTATTGGGCTTATATCCCAAAGAGATCTTAAAGGAAGGAAAGGGACCCACATTTACAAGAATGTTTGTGGCAGCCCTTTTTGTAGTGACTAGAAACTGGAAGCTGAGTGGATGCCCATCAATTGGAGAATAGCTGAATAAATTATGGTATATGAATGTTATGGAATATTATTGTTCTGTAAGAAATGACCAGCAGGACAATTTCAGAGAGGCCTGGAGAGCCTTGCATGAGCTGATGCTGAGTGAAATGAGCAGAACCAGGAGATCATTATATACAGCAACAACAATACTATATGATGATCAATTCTGATGGACATGGCTCTCTTCAACAATGAAATATTACAAACCACTTCCAATTGTTCAGTGAAGAAAACCATATACACCCAAAGAGAGGTATATGAAATGTGGACCACAACATAACATTTTCATGCTCTCTATTGATGTTTGCTTGCATTGTATTTCCTTTCTCTGATTTTTCTTTTTTGTAGATACGATTTTTCTTGCACAAAAATGATGTGTGGAAATGTGTATACATATATTCGATCTGTCAAGTATTTTAATATAATTAACATGTCGTGGATATCCTGCCATCTAGGGGAGGGGTGGGGAGTTGGGGGAAAAAATTTGTAACAGAAAGATATGTAAGGGTTAATGTTGAAGAATTACCCATACATATGTTTTGCAAATAAAATAAATTTTCTTTAAAAAAAAGAAATGTTTCAAACCAGTTCCAAGTAAAGAAAACCCATATATACCCAGAGAGAGGGATATGAAATGTGGACTACAACATAACATTTTCATGCTCTCTATTGATGTTTGGTTGCATTGGGTTTCTTTTCTCAGAGTTTTTTTTTCTTGTAGATATAATTTTTCTTGCACAGCAAGATAAGTGTGGGAATATGTGTACATATATTCGACTTGTCAAGTATTTTAATATAATTAACATGCAGTGGACTTCCTGCCATCTAGGGGAGGGAAGGGGACTAGGGGGGAAAATTTGTAACGGAAAGCTTTGTAAGGATCAATGTTGAAGAACTACCCATACATATGTTTTGCAAATAAAAAGCTTTAATAAAAAAAAAGAAAGACTTATGATGGAAAATGCTACCCACAAAAAAGAACTATGAAGTCTGAATGCAGATTGAAGCATATTATTTTCACTTTATTTTTTTCCATATTTTTTTCCTTTGTTCTGTTTCTTCTTTTACAACATGACTAATATGAAAATATGTTTTACATGGTTGTACTATATATAACATATCAAATTGCTTACCATCTTAGGTAGGAGGGAAAAGAAGGAAGGAAAGAGAAAAGTTTGGAACTCAAATATTTTTTTTCCCCCCTGAGGTAATTGAGGTTAAGTGACTTGTCACACAATTAGGAAGTATTAAGTGTCTGAAACCAAATTTGAACGCAGGTGCTCTTGTCTTCAGGGCTGGTGCTGTATCCACTGTGCCACCTAGTTGCCCTGGAATTCAAATCTTATTAAAAATTAATGTTAAAAATTGATTATTGTTAAATTATAATGTTAAAAATATAATTGGAAAAAATAAAATATTATTTAAAAGGGAAAAAAAAGCACAGCTTTGTTGTCATCCCTTAATGGTAGGGTTTTTTCAATTGCCTCAACTATTGATTCTTCCCTACCAAATTAGTTCATATTTACTCCATATATATTTTGTTATGAAGAAAATATTTTGTAAAGTTGAAAGAACCCCATAAATGAATTACTATCAATTTGATTGTATATGCATAAATAATCAGTGAATCGATAAACATTTATTAAGCACCTCTATACTAGATGCTAGACATACAAAAAAAAAAATCAGTCTTGGCTTCAAGGAACATACTTTGAGAGGAGAAAACATGTGCATATATAAGTGCACAAAAAAGTACAAACAAGCCACCTCCCAAGCAGACAGACAGAAGGTGACCTTTGATGGGAGGCACTAGCAGCTAGGAGGAAGAAGAGACCTGGCTTAGAAATAAAGAGGTACTTCAATTTAGTCTTGAAAGAAACTAGGGGCTCTTGGGAGGCAGAGAAGAAGGAGAAAATTATAAACAGGGAAAAGGCCAGTGAAAAAACAAAGAGATGGGAGAGATAAAGTGTTTTGTGTGAAGGACAGCAAATAGGCTGAATCAGAGTACATGGAGAAGAATAATGTATAAGGAAAATGGAGAGGAAAGAGGGGGGGAAGGGGAAGGGAGAGACAGAGACAGAGACAGAGAGAGAATGCCAGATTATGAAGAGATTTAGATGCTAAACAGGGGAGTGTATATGTGATCCTAGAGATAATAGAAAGGCACTAGAATTTGTTGATTGGGAGTGGGGTGGGGGGAAACATGATCAGATCTTCACTTCAGAAAATATCACTTTACTGGTTGTGTGAAGGATGGGCTGGAATCAGGAGAGGCATGAAACAAAAAGAACAATCAAGAGGCTATTGGGATGGCCAGGCAAGAGGAGACCAGGGCTTGAATTAGGGTGGCAGCTGTGTGAGTGGAGTAAGAAACACTGGAGAGAGAAATGGTAATGGTGTGAAGAAGGAAGTAGTTGGGGATGGTAGTGAGTTTGAAAACCGAAAGGATGGAGATGCCCTTGACAGTAACAGGAAAGTTCAAAAGAGAAATAGATTTTCTGGGGAAATCTAACGAGGTTTCTTTTGGGGATGCTTATGGGATGTATAGTTTATAATGACCAATAGGTAGCTGGTGATGTGTGACCAGTACTCAGGAGACAGACTAGTCCTTCTGGATATATAAGGAGTTGAGTGACTTGCCCAGGCTCACACAGCTAGTGAGTGTTAAGTGTTTGAGGCTGGATTTGAACTCAGATCCTCCTGACTCTAGGGCCAGTGCTCTACTCACTGCGCCATGAAGGATATGATACAGTACACAGAGAGACACCCTTAGAGTCAGAAGAGCCTACCTGTGTAATTGGGGCAAGTCATTGGGCTTCTCTGAATTTCAGTTTCTTCATTTGTAAATAGGGATGATGATACTTGCATTACCTGCCTCTCAGGGTTGATGTCCTTAAGGCACTCTTCAAAATTCTTTAGGCTAGACCTTATCTTGCCAAACAAGGTGAGTTTTGGTAGTAAAATCATTGCTACTCTCACTCAAAAGTTTTTCTTTTGATATAAAATATTAAGTATTTTATTATTACTATTTTTATTATTTTAGTTAATAATTAAAATCTTTTTTTATTACTATACTATAGTAATAAAATATTAAGTATTTATTGTGAGAGTCACTTTCCCCCTCCCCACCAACTGGCCTGCTATTTGTAAGGTCTATTGTATTGCAGAATACATGAATTGGATTTGAGATATACTTATTACATAGTCTTCTGCTGCTCCCAAATCTTGCCTAGACATTTCCGCCCCTCCTCATCCCTATCTTCCCAGCCCTGACCGTCCTATAATGGAAAGTTCACAAAGCTGACTGACTGGTATTTTCCACATAAGGATATTCCACAAGCACTGGATGAACTGTGTCAACAAATGGGAAAAAGATATTTAAAAAGACTTAGTTGATATTGCCACGACCTCTAGGAATACTATGGGTACAATAGCCCAGTCAGTATATTTAGCTAGGAAACACTATCTTTTGTATACCTGTCCTTGAATCCCGAAGGATCTTCAGAGTAGAGTATGACAGTGACATGTAGAATGGAATCTAGGGATCTGCTTTGCATAAAGCTTAGCTAAGTACTGTCTGAGGAAGCCAACCTAGATAGAAGATCACCCATCCTATAACTCTGTATGAGCAGTGTCCTTCCAATAGCATATGCAAGGTCTACAGCTTTTAATAACACATGATCACTATTTTTGTATTACTATAGCCCAACCCTCTTATACTGACAGTTTTTCAATGCCATTTAAGTGGTAGCAATGCATAAGTGAGGTGTGTCTGTAAAAATACATCCACACGTGTATATATACACAGATGTGGATTTGACCTCAAATTCCTGAAGGATTTATAAGGGATTCCAAGACATTTTAGAGTCCCTAGTAAATGATTTGAAAGCAATTTCACTTATTCCTTTTGGTATCAAAAACTTAAATAAGAGTTAGCAGAGCAAGACAGCCACCACTCCTTACAGAAATCAGGACAGTAATATTCCCTTCCTGTCCCAGGAATAGATACATGTCTATCTTATCCCTCTTTCCCTCCACTCCATGAAATGCTGAGGACCAGTACTGGAACTCTGCCATGTTGGATGACCTCTGGGTCAAACAGTCACACACATGGAAGAGTTAGTTAACAATGGATCAGTATCAATTAAATATGAGAAAAAATAGTATCTGAGAACCAATTTCCAAAAAGTAGAGTTTGTGAAAAAAAAAAATCCTTGATTTTTAGCTTTGTCACTAATTCTAAATTTAACAAGAAAGCGTAAAATGTGACCACATTTCAAAGAGATACATAGGAAGCTTATGGGATTCTGGATCACCAGGTGTATTCATTCTGTTCATTTTCACAACTTCTAAAAATCCATCTTTCTAGTCTAGTACTTGTTTCTCAACTCTTCCAACATTTACCTTTTCAGTAACTGTCATGAAAGCACTACTGCTTTGTGCCAACAAATTTTGCCCTTGCAGCTGGGAACAGAACATACTTTATAAATAGAACTTATGTAATATTTAAAGCATAAGAGCCTGGCAACAGGAAGAGATTTTCTTTTTAAAATTAAATATTTATATATCTATGCAATTTTGGAGTCAAAAGGTTTCCTGTCAAGGGTGTCCAGGGAGCTTTGCAATGATTAGAGAAGTTAATCCCTGAATCTGACATAGCACTACAATTTTGGATATAGGCCATGCCCAATTATCTCAGCCATGTTGCTTTATAGACTTTTTTTTCCTCCTCAGTGTGGTATCCAGATCTCCAAAGACTTTGCTAGTGTTTAGAAGAAACAGAATAAAATGCATGAACTCAGATATTTGATCTGCTTCTACTAAAAATGAAAAGCCAAGATAGAATAGGGAGGTAATACCTCGCTAAGAATAATCCTAGTTGATATAAGGTTTGCAGTGCATTTTACCTACATCTGATTTGATTCTCATAACCCTGTGAGATGAATGCTATATCAGCGTATTGAGGCCAAAAGGAGTCATCTGAAGAAAGCCAATAAGTTAATGAGAAAACAAGTGTGAAAATGTTCAGAAGATTATGAGACCAAGGGTATGATAGATAAATCACCAAACTAAACTGCCTTCTATGGAGAATAAACTCATTTAATCTGATTACTTAAAAGTCAGCTGGCTTTTTTCTTTTGACATGACATGTGCATGTATATTACTTTATGAACTAGGGAGAAGGAATAATGTGAAAAACATGGTGTAATTTGTAAATGCTTACAAAAGAGTGCTATCTGGACAATTAGGGAAAAGGGAGGAGAAATAATTTAGGTTTTACTTGGTCTCCAATGGTTTAGACTTTATAAAGTAGAAATTTCCTACCACATTATAAATATGAATATGATTCTAGAAATAGTGAACTTCTCAACACTGAAAGTTCTTGGACAACAGCCAGGTGACCATTTGTCAGCGATTTTATAGATAGGATGGATCAAATATTGCTAAGGCTAGATGACCTCTAAAGTCCCTTCCAATTATAGAATTCTATCGTTCTAAAAAGAAAATCAAAATAACAATTTTAACTGAGAGAAAAGGAAGCTGGTTCCAGAAACATAAAGGTAAAGAAAAAATAGAACCAATGAGACAGAATGCCCATGAGAGAGAATAAAACATTACTGAACTCATATTTTTTTGTCATGTTGAAAAACTGCAAAATCAGCTTAAATCCCAACAAAACTCCTTTACTTTCAGAAGTGAGGATATAAAAAGCAAGCAATAACCACACTAGAAATTGTTTATTTCCAAGAGTTCAAAGTGCCAACCATTATTGTATAAATTCTCAGCATCTGAGATGTAAAAAATAGATATATTGTCCCCATTAGCCAATGGGAAAGCTGAGACAGAGTTTAAAGATAAAATGAGAGGCACTATCTCATCAAATCATTAAACTAATATATTTTTGATGCTCCCTTCAGTATTGGGTATCTTTCATATACTAGCATAATTAAGGACAAAGAATGAGAAAGAATATAAATCATTTAAAACAATGTACTCTCTAAGGTTACTAGGTTCCATGGTGCTTAAAAGGCCCAAAGGATACAAAACTATAAACATGTTCCTTGGATGAAAATGGATAACTCCTAGTAGTCATAGGGAAACTTAGCAACAGTGAGGATAAAGTATTTTCATGGTAGCTGGATGGGAAAATGCAGTGGAGCCAACACTGTCCTTTCAAATATTCAAAAACATCTGTGTACTAATTTCTATTTAGTCATGCCTATCCATACTGAACAACTCCTTTCCATGTTCTCTCATTTGCCACAGAGGGTCCTTCTCACATGCTAAGGATGACATCCAGAGGATTTTAGGAGGATATTCTACTTGTTACCCCCTCACCCTCATCTATCACTATGTACCTCTGCCCTGACTTTTTTATGATAATCATTTTCAATTCTTTGGATCTCTGTCTCACAACCATACAATCAGAGCAGGAGAATATTGATACTTAAAAGATGGGCCTTTATTTCTGAGAGAAGTTTGAGTTCACTAAAGAAGCTGTGCAACATTCTGAAAGCAAATCACTTCCTCCTGTTTAATTCCAGGCCCAAGTTGTCCACGTGTCCTATCTGTCCCAGAAATATGCTTTGAGGGACACTTGTTTTCTCATTAACTTACTGGCTTTCTTCAGATGATTCCTTTTGGCTTTAGTATGCTAATATAGCACTCATCTGACAGGGATAACCTGGTTAACAGACATTGTCTTGGTCCTTGTAGTTGGCCCATCTTCTACAGATGATCAGGAAAACTTTTTTGAGGTGTTACATGTTTTCCAGGAAGTTTTTTCAATGTTCTTGGATTTCACATGATCAGCATGATGTAATCTACAAAACAAAAATCTCTATAGTACCTGACCATCCATAGAAAATTCCTCTTTAATATGAGCTGTACACATACCTTTGACAAGACTACATCTCCCTGTTTTAAACCTCCTGTGATATGACCAGAAAGTCACTGAACAGGTCTATTCTATTGTTATAACTTTCAAAGAATCTTGAATGATTTTGAGAGCATTTTACATAGCTGTTTGCCCTCAAATGCCTTTTCATAGTTCACAACCAGCAGCAATAGTGGGATCTCACATTCTCTATTTCCTTCAATTAACCGTATGATGGTAAAGATGTGCTGAATTATAGAATACCACTCTTAACAACCTGCCCTGTTCTTTACTAATGCCTTTACTATATATATGTGTAAATTGTTCTCATAAAAGTTTTGTATAGATGGGAAAGTAGGTGTATAAATTGTTAGTTACAGATGTTTTCTCAGTCACCATTTTTGTTCCTCATCTCTCTCACATCTTTGGCATTTCCATATCCCTTCAGATAACCTGTGAATCAAGACATCATCACTCTTGCAATGTTGTCATCACTACTACAGATCATTATATTTATATCCATATAACACACTGCATTCTGATAAAATAAGGCAGAGATATAGTCCTGGTCTTCTAAGCAATATAGACCCCAGAAATTGTGAGATGACTCAGGCACAGCTTCAGAGAATAAGCTTATGCATTCAAACTATGTGATACAGAAATGAAGTGAGTGTTGATTAGGGAAAAATTATTCCCATGGGATATGGAAGAAAGGAGACATTAGGATTTCTAGTAAAATAGCCAAGAGGTAATTTCATAGCACAGCTCTCCTTTATTATCTTAAAACAATAAGAAATGTATCAAATAAAGGAGGAGAAAAACAACAACAACAACAACAAAAGGAGAAAGGAAATTCTCATAAGGAAAACCAAAACTCAGGTTAAAGAAATGAATAAACAAAATAGATTTTTAATAATATGGGGTAAAATAATGCAAGTTGAAATCTCCAGAAAGAGTAATACTGTAATAACTATGACCAAGGGTTCCAGAAAAGAGACTACCTAAGACAAGTAAAGAAAGACTTCAGGAATTGGAGTATTATTATTATTATTATTATTATTATTATTATTTGCTGAGGCAATTGGGATTAAGTGACCTGCCTAGGGTCACACAGCTAGGAAGTGTCTGAGACCAGATCTGAACTCAGGTCCTCCCAACTTCAGGGCTGGTGTTCTAACCACTGCGCCACCTAGCTGCCCCAGTAGTATTATTTTTTCATGGTTGGGCTATGATAATATAACAAAAATGATATTATATAAATTAATTTATAGATTTAGTGCCATATCAATCAAATTATTAAGGAACTTCTAGGGAATTTTGCTAAGGAGTTTTTAAAGAACTAAATGAAAGGATAATAAAATTAATTTGAAAGAACAAGAATCTCAAAAGAAATAATATCCACATCCAGAGAGAGAACTATGGAGATGGAATGTGAATCAAAGTGTAGTATTTTCACCTTTTGTTAATGTTATTTGCTTTTTTTTCTTTCTTATGTCCCCCTCCCCTCCCTTTGATCTGATTTTTCTTGTGCAGCATGACAAATATGGAGGTATGTTTAAAAGAAATGCTTGACCTATATTGGATTGCTTGCTGTCTAGGGGAGGGGGGAGAGTGGAGAGAAAGAAAAACATTTGGAACACAAGGTTTTGTAAAGGTGAAGTTTGAAAACTATCTTTGCATGTAGTTGAAATAATAAAAAGTTATTCAAATTGTAAAAAAAAAAGAGTAGGAATGAAGGTACTCTATCAGGATCAGATCTAAACTATTATACATCTACAATCATAAAAAAAAATTGATACTGGCTAAAAAAAATAGAATAATTGATCTGTGGAATGGATTAGATAATTAAGGTCCAGATGAAACAGAACATGGTAGCAGATGTTCAATAAATTCAGATACCAATTAGAAGCAAGAAGTCACTATGTGACAAAAATTGCTGGGAAAATTAAAAAAGCACTCTGGCAGAAATTATGTCTAGGCCAACATTTTATCCCACATAACATAATGAATTCCAGACAGACATATGCCTTGAATGTGAACAAATCATATGACAAAGAAATTGGACAAGAAGGGAAATAGATATCTTTTTTACAACAAAAAGGGATTTTCATTACATAAAAATGATAAGTTTTTGTACCAGAAAAATCAATGTATGTAGAACTGGAAGGGAAAATTATCTGGGAAAAAAAATTTTATAGCAAATTTCCCTCATAAAGGTATCATAGACAAGATATATTTGGAATTGATACAAACATAAAAAGCAAGAGCACATATTCTTCAATCAATAAGATAAGCAGTCCTTAAAATGAAGAAACATACGCTATCAACAAGCAAATGAAAAAAGCCTTCAATTCACCAATAATGAAAAAAAAATACAAATTAAAGCAACTCTGAGGCTCCACCTCATCATATTGAATAAGATGACAAAAATAGAAAATGGAAATTGTTGGTGGAACTGCCATGCTGATATACTGTAAGAGATGTGAATTGGCCCAATCTTTCGAGAAAGCAATTTGTAACTATGTCCCAAAAGTTATTAATATATATGTATATACTTTGTGATCCAGTGAAAGTGTTTCTAAGCATATATACCAAGGATTATATTTTCAGATAAGGGCAATGCATTGATTTGTTTTGTTTAATTATATATATTTGTTATAATGAAGGGCTTCAGTTCAGAGGACTATGTGTTAGAGATTGCTAGAGATGCAAAAAACTTTTAGAACAAAAAGCATCAATAAAACATTTACAAATACACAGAAAAAAATTCAGAAGAGAGGACAAATGGTAATTGTTACCATTTTTAATAAATTTGATAGCCAACTTTGAAAAATAAGCTGCACAGAAGTAACAATTTCTTAACCTATTATTTTTTTAAATAGTTTTGATTGAAATGATTTTGCTAATCATTTTTGAAGTCATAATAAAAATATTTTTAAAGAGACTAAAATAACCATAGGAACCCCTAGAGTAGCTGAAATGCTTATTTTTTAAAAATTAAAGGAAATGATTATTAAAAAAAATATAGCTCTTAAAGAATTTGAAAAGAGAATCAATGGTTTAGAGCAGAAAGGGGAAAATTTTAACAAAGCAATGGATACCCTATACAGTGGAAGAGATGGAACATAAAATGAGATGTATTTATAAATAGCAGATCCAAAAGCAAGTGCTATGGTCCAATGCCCTTTGAGTACTATGTGTCCATCTGCCTGTGGTATTAAGCAGATGGAGGATTTTTTTACTGTGCTTATATAATGGGTTCTAGCCAAAATCCTGCTGCTTCTGAGGTTATTATAAGTGAATCAGACCAGGACAGGGAGTTTATTTGTCCTTTCAGAAATCTGAAATACTAACCCAGTTGATACTGGTTTAGTAACAGAAGGAGATATCTGTATTTGATCAAATGAAAGAGAAATGTTAACTTTTATTTAATTCAACAAACTACTATATGACAATACCATCTTCTAGTCAAAATATTTCTAAATTGAGTATCCCAATAAGTGGAATAAAAAAAATCTGAGTTTAAGACCAGAATATGGTCTTTAAAGATAGGCAAAATGGCACAAATTGGATTTAGAATTGGGAATGATAGTCAAATATTTTATTCCTTCTTGATTCTATTTCAAGTTCCACTACTACTATGTTCTCTCCCACAAGTCACATGACTGGAGAGATTAATTTTTTTAGCTGTAAAAACTCATTTTCTGAGCCTTTTTAATTGCCTCAAAGAGAGGAAGTTGGTGTTAACTATTGAATATACTTAAGATTTTAAAACATTGGCTGTTTTACTATGAAATCTGCATGTGTTTCTATAATTACTTCACCTTTTAGTAGTAGCAGCAGCAAAGAACAATCCTGTTTATTCAAGAGTAATGGTATTTTGGATTTCCAAGTTTCATCAGGGCAAAACAAAGGATGCAGGTTGTAGTAAGAGTGATGCTATTCTCTCCTCTACTCTCCCCTCCCCATACACTGTTACCAGAGATAGTTTTAAGTATTCAATGACACTAGGAGAACTTTGGGAAAAACCAACTGACCAACAAATCTTTCTGAAGCAAGAAACTGTTCCATCTACTCTAAGAGAAATCAAAGAAATTGAAGTAGAAAGGGCTTTTCTTTTTAAAGGGAGGAAGCAAGATGAACCAATCCTGGCCCAGTCATAAGATTTCAGGGCTAAATGATCTTGTGATAAAGAGAGCCATCTACATCCAGAGAGAGGACTGTGGGAACTGAGTGTGGATCAAAACATAGCATTCTCACTCTTTTTGTTGTTGTTTGCTTGCATTTTATTTTCTCATTTTTTCCTGTTTATTTTGATTTTTCATGTGCAGCATGATAATTGTATAAATATGTGTGCATATATTGGATTAAACATATGTTTTTACATGTTTGACATATATTGGATTACTTGTCATCTAGGGGAGGGGTGAGAAGAAACTGGGACATAAGGTTTTGCAAGGGTTAATGTTGAAAATTTATGTTTTAAAAATTAAAAAGCTTTAATAATAATAATAATAAAAGATTTCAGGGCTAGAATTTCAACTTAACTCACATCTGCAACTGGGATGAGAGCTTCAGCCAGCTGACCAATTCGATTCTTTCTATATAACCAAGACAGCAGCATGATTCCCAGAGCCACGTCAATAAGGAGTGAAACAAAGATGTTGGCTTTCCTGTGAGAGGGGTAGAAGAAGTAAGTAGAGGAGTAAGGTAGTAGGATATACTAGAGGGGTATTTAGAGTGAGAAGTCCTAAGTTCAAATCCTCGCTCCGTTCCTTAGTATCTTGCTGACCTTGGACAAAATGAGAAAGTCACTTCCATTCCTCAGGGTTTCAATTCCATCATCTACAAAATGGGGCAGTTGGACTAGATGATCTCCTAGTGCAAAATTTTATGAAAGGTGGAACTTGGTCTTAGGATGGTTTCAACAAGCAGTTAAAATACAAGACAGAGGAGTTTGTCTCAATAACAATAACAACTTGTGTATGTGTAGGAATTTACATCACAAAACACTTTTATGTCTATTCTTCTGCTGTATCCTCATTACAAGCTTGTGAGCTAGACAAGGCAAGAATTTTTAGGCAGAGAAATCTGCCCAGGGTTCACAAAGACATTAAATAGGAGCAGGGCAATATTCAAATGCAGGGTTTTAGACACCAAAGTCTGTACTCTTTCCCACTGTACCACCTTCGTGAAGGACCTTTAAAAAGAATTTAGATGGGAATTATTTATCAGGACAAAAGTAGACTGTCTTTACTGTCTGTTAATTCCCAAAGTTAGACAGTGATGGTGAGAGGCAGCCGGTAAAAAAATTGAACTATATGCCAAATGGGTTTTCTTTACAATTTATTATTAGTGAAAACCCCAAAGCGCCCTAGGGAAGGATTATATCTTAACACCCTAGATGAAAAACAAAAGGATAAGAATACTGTACCTCATGAACTGGGTCTGGTTCTCAGCTTTTTGGTTGCTAAAAACAAATCTGAGATGTTCTAGTCGATATCCAACTTGCTCACAAGTTGAGAGTTTGCTCCATATGAAGGACAAAGGCCAAAACTTAAGAATTCTGCAGAAATAAAATAGAAAAATACATTTGTCACTAGAAAATGGAATGTGCATCTCAGCACTAACACTACATAATAATTCCTATTTGCCTGAATTTTTATGTCTTAGAAGGTAAGGAGTGAAAAATGGTCTATCCTGTATCCATGAGGCCCTCAAGAGTATCTAGTAATGAAAAGAATGTGATAGTAATCTTACTGTTTTACCAAGCTGTTTCTGTTTTACACAATAACCCGAGGTCCTGAATGTCAGCACTCCACTCCTATGAGCCCACTGCAAGGTCAACTGTACAGAATGGAAAAGCACTAGCAGAGGCCTAAATGAGAGCTACTAGGACTCAATTAACTTCAGAACTGACCAAGTAGACAGTTGTATCCAGAGTTGTTTGGGAGTAACTATCAAGGACACTAAAAGAGGCAGCTTGTTCCAGCTATACTAGTGGCCCATCAGCTTTACTTTTTAATATTAATCTAATTAATATTAATCTAAACCAATCTTTTTCAATACCATTTCCCCAAAAACCAACTTCTAAAGAGCCTTCAACCTGCTGATCTCTCTGAAAGAAAAGATAAACAATGTTCTCTAGATTCAGAAAGGGAAATGGCCAAGATCATTCAGATGACAAAGGTGACTTCCTATTTTCCTTGGCTATCATCCTTATATTATTCAGGAACCTCCTCCTATTGTCTATAAAACTGAATGGGACAAGACTTCTTATAAAGGAAAAAAAAAATTCTGAGATTCAGTTCCATGAGCTATTTTTTATAAACATCTGACTATTGTACAGAAAAGATGGCTTCCCAGGGGGAGAAAGTAAAACTGATATGTGGCTGGTTTTCAAAACCTAGTATTTCTAGAACCCATTAACTGAGAGCTCAGGACCTTCATTATTCAGTTCAAAATACTTGCTGCAGGCAGGAGATATGCCTCAGATTCAGTTTTGGGGAAAAAAAAGCATTGCTGTCAATTGCCTAAATTTAGAACCTCAGAAGAAAGAGGTCTTAATTCTAGACAGATTTTAAAGGTTTCTGTTTTATATTAATTACTCTGAATCATTTCCAAGAAAGATTTGTATAAAAATGTGAATTGCATAGATTAGAATCCCCTACCCAACCTCCACTAGGATTTGAATCCTATCAAGTTAGCTTAAAGTTGTTCCCTTCCTCCCATACATAGCCTTCTTTACCCCTTACCACACTTCTTTCAGAGGATGTCTCCAACTAAATAAATTTTGGTCTTGCTACTCCTATTCCAAGATAATTGGTTAAGTATCTATCGATCTCTATCTACCTGTACTAGTGAGCAGAGACAGCTCTTAGACTCAGGACCAGAAGATCCTGGTCTAATTTCACTTCTGCCAATATCAGTAAATCACTCTTCCTCTCTAAGTTTTGATTTACTCATTTATAAAATGGTTATAATTCCTGCTTCTCTCACAGATTTTTATGAGGTTAAGATGAGGTAGTATAATGTAGGTGAAAATGCATTATAAGTGGTAAAATTCCATATAAGGCATTACTGTGATATATGAAGGATAATTAAATGAAATGGACTCCAGAAGAAATATGAAAATTACTGATTGCACTCTTGGTATGTTATAATCAACAAGTACATGGTTAAAATTAGCTAATATTTAATATTTATCAATGGGCCATTTCAACCTATGCTAAACCAAAAGAAAATTGTTTCTCCTCAGGTGTTAAAAGTTTAACTTGCCAAATAAATCAGGAAATATAAAACTGCAAAATCAAAAAGGTATACTCACATCCATTAGGTAGGTGTTATTTTCAAGTTCACTGAATATTTGAATAACCGTGGAACGGTTTGTTCATCTCAAAGCAATAACTTGCTGTTACATATTGTGTATGTCATATAAAGGTTTTAATGTAATAATGTCTTATACCTCATTTAAACAAAGTTCTTTGAGGGTCAGGAATTGATAGATGAACAATAAATGATGATAATGATTCCTGAATTTCAGTACTCTGAAAAAAATGAAGTAACTCTTACCAAGAAAGGAACAGGTAAGCTTTCATAAATAATACTCTATGGGAGACTACACCCCTTATAGTCACATGACTGCAAGTTAGACTCTAAAATCCCTTTGTGCTTATATTTTACAAGGCTCTTATCCTGCAAGCTATCTTCCATACACACATTAAAATCACATATGAAATTTCAAAAGATATTACAATTGAAATAACTTGGCTGATCAGCTGCTGACTACAGATATCAAGGAAAGTATTCTCCATCAGCATGTTGGCTTGGTTTCCCCTCCAAGAAACAACATATCCCTCTCTTGGTGCTCTGCCCCATCTCCTTCAGCCTCCTCTTCAATGAGGCTGGTGTTCTCCTCCTTTAGACTGTAAGCTCCTCGAGGACAGGGACTATCTCTTTCTCTTATTAGCACAGTGCCCAGCATGTAACAGGTACTTAATATATTTTATACTCCCCAAAGGTATATGCCATTGTCATTGAGACTGTCCAGTGTAGGTGAAAGAAATGGGAAAAAAAAAATTATTGAGCACTATGTGGAAAATTCTGTGCTTAGTGGCATAAGTAGAAAATAAAGTTCCTACTGTGAAGGAGCTCACAGTCTGTGGGGGGAGACAATACATGTGGAAGGTTTTAGCTGCAATCAGATAAAAAAGATTCCATGGTTCTTAGGGTATCATAGCCAAGCAGAAGATAATGACTCTCCTGATGCTGAGTGAAATCAGCAGAACCAGGAGAACATTATACACAGCAACAAGAAGACTATATGATGATCAATTCTGATGGACATGGTTCTCTTCAACAATGATGTGATTCAAACCAGTTCCTATTGTTCAGCGATGAAGATAGTCATATACATCCAGAGAGAGGCCTGAGAGAACTGAGTGTGAACCACAACACAGCATTTTAACGCTTTCTGTGAATATTTGCTTGCATTTTGTTTTCCTTCTTAGGTTTTTTTTTTTCCTCTCTAGATCTGATGTTTCTTGTACACTAAGATAACTGTATAGATATGTATACATATATTGGATTTGTCATATAATTTAACATATTTAGCATGTATTAGATTACCTGTCATGTGGGGGTGGGGAGAAGGAGGGGAAAAGCTTGGAACAAAAGAAAAGTTTTGCAAAGGTCAATGTAGAAAAATCACTCATATGTTTTATAAATAAAAAGCTTTTAATAATAAAAAAAAAAGATAATGACTCCTTTAAAATCATTTCCACAGATAAAATTAAATCAGTTTCTGCTGGTGAACCATTTGCTGGTGCCAAGGACTTTGGTGACAAGAGTTTCTTTTCTGGGTCTTCAGTAGCTGTGGCTATAGCAATTGCAGGGGCAGTTTCCAGGCTGCATCTCCACAGGAGATGCCTTCCAGGATGATGATGGCTGGGGAAAGACCATTGGGCTAGAAGCATGGCTGTTCCCAAGGCTTTTGAGTTCCAAGCCCTGGGTTGCCTCCATCAGAATATGAGGGGAGAGACTGTAGAGGTTCAATTTGCCTGGCACCCCTTGCATCCCCCCCAAAGTGCTTTGCTGCTTCAGCTAGGCTGGCTTGCCTGTCCTGTGAGTGGCAGCTGTTGGGATGGCTGGCCCATCTCCACAGGAGGAGTTTCCCAAGATTTTGGCTGCTATCAGACTGGCAACCTGGGGGTGCTGTCACTTGTAGGGCTCTTGTACTTTATCTGCCAATGGTAGCAGCTGGTTAGCAGTTGTTGCTGGTAGTGGTGAGGAAAGCCCCCTCTCCACAATGATTTCTGTCCTTAGTGATGGACATGAGGGCTAGAAGCAGGCCTGATGGTTTAGGGAGCACTCAAGACTCTTGGGTTTAGGCTCCTGGACTATCTCAGGACTTGTGGGGACAAGGTGATCAAGGTGGTGGTGGTTTGACTTGCTTGTCTCTCCACTTCCCCAATTCCCCAGAAAAGGAAGGAAACAAGCATTTTCAAGTGTTTCTTATGTGCCAGGCACTTCCCTAAGTTCTTTACAAATATTACCTCATGTGATCCTCACAACAACCCTAGGAGGTAAGTGCTATTATTATCCCCATTTTACAGTGGAGGAAACTGATGCAGAAGTTAAGTGCCACAGGGCAGTCCTTGAAACCAGGACTCCATCCACTGTACCATCTAAAGTGTTTTGCTACTTGCTTATTTGTGGATTATGTTGTCTTGATTATATCAAACTATGGAATGAGAAACCTTCTAAAATTCATAATTACTCAAAGGAGTTCAGAGTTTAATCCAATGGGAGAGAGGAGAGAGGAGCAATGTGCTGACTTGGACAGCAAGCTGGCCCTGAGTCAGAAAAACCTGAATTCAAGATGCTGCTGACACATACTGGCTGTACAACTCTACTTAAGTCATGCAATCTGTCAGTGGCCCAGGCAGTTCTCCAAGGCTCAAAATTTCAGAGACGGTAATGATCCTTGGAGTTCTCTATACCAAATCACATATCCAGTTCAAGCAAATTCTTATCAGTCATCTTTTGCCCTGTCTGCTGGCCTGCCAGTAGCTCATGGCAGGCATGTTGGCAGAAAGGCTGATTAGAAAGATTCTTTTCAATTGGATACAAGCCCCTCTAATCACGCAATTTAGTCTCTCTCCCTTACGTTACACAAGCCCCAAGGGAAATTGAGCTGGAAATACTCTGCCATTACAGCTTTTCTCCACCAGGTGGTGCCAGGTGCATTTATGTTCATTATAGTCAATGAAGAGTATATACCCAGAGAGAAGGAAATGACTCTAAAATGTATTCAGTCTTACACCCAAGGATTTTCTTTGTGTGGGAAATTGTCTAGAGTATGTTTTCCTGGACCTTTTGATTCCCCCTTGATTAAAATGTTCTAACAAAATCTGCTTCTTTAACTTTCCTAGGGAAAATCCATCCCCTAACATGATAGTTCTTATTTAACAGAACAGTATTTTAAAATATTTATTATATGCATACATGCATATTTTTTTCATCATGAATTTTCTTCTCCGATTTTATTCCCAATAGCTTTCATTTGTTTCCTGCATGTACTGTTAAATGATTCCTTTTGTTTTCCTGGGAAATCCTACTTTGGTTACAAGAAGATGAGAAGAGGTTAAGAGAGAAAAGGCAAAATTAGAGAAGGACAGTATTACCTGGTGCCCTTCCACCCTATCTGGCTTCAACTTACCTTTTTACACTTTCCCGCTACTCCCTTTTATATACTCTATGCTCCAGCCAAAATATCATAATGACTCTCTCCCCCAGACCTATGATTCACTTCTTAACTTCTGTCCTTTGGGTCAGAGGTTATATCCTATTCCTGAAATGCCTTCTTTAAATCTTTCTGCTGAAATCCCACCCTCCTGGAAGGCCCAATTACCCTTCAAGAAATCTTTAGTCACTCAGCTGGAAGCCATCTCTCAAAATACTTTAAAATCTTCTAATGTACTTGCTATTTTCATTTGTATTTACATACACACACATATAGGCATACAGATATATGTGTACATCTAATATATGTATAGATATATATCTATGTATACATACCTTATTCTTCCTCCTTCCCATACAATATGGCAAGCTCTTTGAAAGCAAAGGCTAGAATTAATTATCTATTCTAACAGAGCTAAGTGCTAAGCCACAGTACACATAAGGTGCTTAAAAATGTTTGTGGAATATAGAGACTATCCCTACAAAAGAAAGAAGCCTGCTCTGAGAAAATGTATTCATGAATTGGTATCAATCACACAAACTAAAATCAAATTCATTCCGTAACAGCAGAAAAGTCAAATTCAAGTCCTCAAATGGGAAATAGTAATATAAGAGCAAAAGATAAGAGAATAAGTTTTCCACAGTATTTTTCCTTTAAGAGTCTTCCTAAGAGGGCTGGTTCATTGAAGTGATCAACATATATTAATACCAGCAGTTTTCATTTGTTGATGAATATATCATGTATTTGGAACATACTTTAAGTCATTTTAAATTATAAGCTCCTAAAGAAAAAAACTATGTTGAACATACTCTCAATGCCTGATTCTGTAAGCTTTCAATACCATCCTACCTAAGATGATCAGTCAGTCACTGTCAGGCACAGATGAAATGTTACCTTACTCTTTAGTCATCCTGGTTTGTCTAAGTACACAAACACACATAGGTATGCACACACACACACACACACACACACACACACACACACACACACATATCCTGAAAATCCTATACTTCAAGACTGCCTATTGTACCACACTATCTGTTTTACAATCCAAAATCCCACCGTGGCTTTAGACTGTGGTATAGTACAGAAGGCATTATTTTTACTGTGCAAGAGATAGACAAATTTAGGGAACGCCCCCAAAATATCAATAGTGTATCCAAACTTATAACCATCATTTGATATGACCAGAATGCTTGTACTCTGGAAACGAGTTAGGCCTACCCTGGCAGAAGAGTAGTACAGGGACAAGAGCTCCGAAGGCTTGGAGTTTTGTCCTGGCTCTGCTACCAGCTGGCTTCCTGGTCCTGGTAAGCAGGCCCTTCTCCTGCTTGGTGCTGTACCATATTTCCATCCCAATGCCCTTCTTCACTTGCTTTTGGCAGCAGAGTACATAACTTCTAGTCCTACACATTCCATGACTATGATCATAAGCAACTGAGCCTACCAAAAATTTCTTCTTATATGAATGATCAAGCAGCTACTATGCATAGAGCCTGCACATCTTAATTAACATTAGAAGTAGTTAATACAAATGTCATCATCAGTGTTTTATATAGGAGAAAACAAAAGTTTAGAAAAGGAAAGTGACTTAGAGAGAGAATGCTCTGGATTTGAGCTCCTTCAAGTCTAGAGCTCTTTTTGTTGCAGCCCAGTGCCACTCCATAGCTGCTCCATTTCCACAGTTCTATTACACGATACAACTCCATCAGGTCTTGTGTTATCATCTGCTGCTCTGGAATATGCGCTTTCTTCATAGAGATGATGTATCTTAATATTAGCAACATGAGACATATGGCTGGAGTCTAATCACGTCTTTTGACCAACACCTATTCATGCACTGTGTTTAGTACCTCACAGACCTAGTGCAAGGATGATAAAGGGGAAACAATAGAGTTACCTACCTGCTCCTACAAAGTCCAGAGACAAGGGAAAGCAAGCATGTCAGCAGCATGCACACAGGAACAGATGCCTGCTTTGCCAATTCCACGATGATGCTGGCCTCCACACCCTCCGACTGCCAGTGACTCAGTTTGATGGGCCCCTCGTCGTACCTGTCTGTCAGGAACAGCACCTCATTTTTGGCCACAGTGTCAAATACAGCTGCAAGCTTTGAAGCGTCTGGAGCACTGATAACTCCTGGCTGGGTGTCCAGAGATATCTCAGGGGGATGCAATTGGGACAGCATGGTTTTGCGCTGGTCATAATAGATCAAAATGATCTGATCCTCTCGGGGGGTGCCAGCTTGTCTGGAAAGGGTATGGCAATTCCAGAACTTACTTCCTTTCTCTTTGCTAAGTTGGAGCCAAGGCTCATGAGAAAAAATGGTGCTCAGGTCATCTAAGAATTTGCCCAGGCTCTCTTCATTCTCCTGCTTGTTATTACACCAAGTGCCCAGCACGACAATTTCTATCTGGCTCACCTTCTGTACTTCAGAGAGGTACTGTTTTACTTGGAAAGGGATGAAAGGGAAGTGAACAACAGCTAAGATAACTGCAGAGTTCTGTTCTGGGATCCACCGGCCAATCAAAAGGCCACTGTCTGCTGAAGAACAGCAAGAAGGGAAGAAGACCTTGAGCACCATGGTGGGAATCCTGAAAAAGAAAAAAAAGGTAAAATTCAGATCCTTCTCCCAAAGTCATGAGGAAAACAATAACTTCCAAAGTGAAACAATGATAATTATGAAAGCCAAAGGGAAGCATGAGATGTCCAGAGTGTTAACATTAAACTTGATTCAAGAGCCTTTTCTGTGTACAGGAGATAAGTACTCTTGGACAATTTATATTTAAATTAATAGTAAAAGTGGAGACTTGCAATTAGGTTCTAACCAATTTAAAATCTTTAAATAACCCCAAGCTAAGGACTAAAGGACATCATCCATCTATCTTTTTTTTTTTTTTTTTTTTTTTGCTTTTGCTGAGGCAATTGGGGTTAAGTGACTTGCCCAGGGTCACACAGCTAGGGGTGTTAAGTGTCTGAGATCAGATTTGAACTCAGGACTGGTGCTCTGTCCACTGTGCCACCTAGCTGCCCCTCATCCATCTATCTTACAGAGGTTTTGGGTCATGTCATGCTGGGTAAATCAAAACTTGCCAAAGTTGACCAACTTCAGTAAGTGTGATCCCACTAGACTTTTCCAACAGCTTTCAGTTATGCTCTACTCTCCGGAGAGCTAGTGCACAGGAAGAACATAATTTCATCTCTGACAAGGCAAAAAATGAGGCAAAGAATGTACATGACTTCTTCAATATCACAGAGTCCATTAGAAGAGCAATGAGAAGGGTTAAAAAAGAAATAGAGAAAGGGAGGGTAAGGAAACACAAGAGGATTGGAAATTTCCAAACTTAAATAGTAAAATGTGATCAGAAAAAAATATTAGTACATGGAAGACACTGCTGGACAAAAAGGTTCTCTAGTTCTCATGGAAGTGTTTGTAGCCCAATAGTTTGTGACCTTGAATCAGGTCTTTTACTTCTCTGAGCCCCGGTTTCTTCATTTGCAAAATGGACATAAATTATTTGAACTATGTACTTCAAAGCATTGCTGTGAAGAACTTTAAAACATTACACGAATGTGAATTATTAATTGTAGCTAAAAGTATTTTCAATTTTATATCTAGAACGCTATTGAATGTTCATTTCAACTTATGCTAAAAATTGGGATGGACAGAGAAGAAACTATGGAGTTTGAAAGCAGATCAAAGCCTACTATTTTCACTTTTTTTTCCCCTTCTCTTGGTTTTTTCCTTTTGTTCTGATTTTTCTTTCATAATAAGACTAATGTGGAAGTATGCTTAACATAATTGTACATGTATCAAATTGTGCTATCCTGGGGACGGGGCAAGAAGGGAGAGAGAAAAATTTGGAACTCAAAATCTTACAAAGATGAATGTTGAAAACTATCATTACATATAACTGAAAAAAAATATTATCAAGTATAGAAACTGGGATAGGAAAAATACCAGTATCCCTAGAGATAAAGAAAAATAAGGTCCTCAGTTTCCTCTTGAGAGAAATGCCCTTATAAATCTCACATGCTGAGAATTCCTATTTTTCTATCCTAAATTTGACCCTTTAGCAGTAGAAAGAACTGTTTTGAGCAATTACAATAACTGACTTGCCTTTCTTTTTCCTAACAAGAAAGTTCCAAAGCTCACAGGAGGCTTGTTTGGAATTTTCTTAGAGTAGGTAGAGACTCCTATTTCCTGGACATTAAACTTTGTCTTTGAAACAAGGATTCCATACATCTTGGAGAAGATTGATAATAGAAAGAGCAGCACTGAGTATAAGAAAAAATTCCATGAAATTTCTTTACATAAATAGCTTAAAAACAAAGCAAAATGCCCATCATTTTCACCGTTTCAAAAACTGATTTTTAGTTATGTCCCAAAAAGTAATAGAAGATCATAGCAAAAGACCACAGGTTTTGAGTTGAAAGGAGCAGGAGAGGAAACAGAAGCTGAGAAAAGTTGTGACTTGGGTGATCTGGGCAAATACAATTAATATGAATTTTACTTGGTTTAAATTATTTCATGGGGGGCAGTGGATAGAGCACCAGTCCTGAAGTCAGGAGGACCTGAGTTCAAATGTAGCCTCAGACATTTAACACTTCCTAACTGTGTGACTCCAGGCAAGTCACTTAACCCCAAATGCCTCACCAAAAAACAAAAACAAACAAAAATTATTTCATGGAATTTTGTTTTGAACACAAAAATGTTTCTGTTTTATAGTTCATTAATGTATTAAACAATGCTTCCTATAGGGAAGACGAGTCATAGTCTTATCCCTACCATCATGGAGTTTACAGTCTAGTTTCAAAATCAAATCAAAATAAGTCTTCTAGTTTTCTCTGAAACCATCTCCATCATTTCTTTCAGTACAATAGTATTTTATCACATTGACATGCCATAACTTGTTCAATAGTTCCCAACTGATGAGCACTTTCTTAGTTTTCAATCCATTACCACAACAAAAAGTTGCTATAAATATTTTTGTATATATGGATACTTTTCCTCTTTGTTTGATCAGAAACAGTCAGGCGGCACAGTGGCTAAAGCACTGGACTTGGAGTCAGGAAGACCTGATTCTAGCAAAGTCATTTAACCTCTCTTGCTCTCAGTTTTTTTATTTGTAAAATGGGGATGAAAATATCACCTATTCCCATGATTGTGAGGATTAAATGAGATGTTTATAAAGCACTTTGCAACCTTAACATTTTCTCTCTCTCTCTCTCTCTCTCTCTCTGTCTGTATATATATAAAATAATATACACTATCTTTTTGGAGCATATAGACCTGGTAGTGTATTGCTGGATCAAAAGATAAGTGTAATTTAATAGCTTTTGGGGAATAGCTCCAAACTATTGCCAGAATGGCTGACCTAAGTTCACATTTCTACCTACGATGTATTATATACATGTTTCACTACAACCCTAAAAATATTTTTCATTTTCCTTTTTTTGTCAACTTTGCTGATCTGATAGGTTCTAGATGATGTATATTTCTCCAATTGTAAATGATTTAAAACACTTTTTCATTTGGCTATTGAGAGCTTGGATTTCTTCCTCTGAAAACTGCCTGTTCATATCCTTTGAATAGCAATTGAAGATTAGTTGTTATTCTTATAAATTTGAATGAGTTCTCTATATATCTTAAAAATAAGACTTATCAGAGAAAACTGTTGCAAAGATTTTTCCTTTCATTTTTCTGCTTCTCTTTAAATTTTGCTGCAATGATTTTTAACCCTAAAAACAATCCTGGGGAGAATTTTATTTTATTTTTTTACTTTTTAAAAAAAATTATTTTATTTTTTCCCCTTATTTCTTTTTTTCTATTACTATTGAAGGCAGCACCATCTACTATTTACTCTAGCTTATAAGTACAATTTCATTCAAATCCTCATTTTATTCACCTACATAACCAATCAGTTGCCTTATCCTGTTCCCCTATATATGTTTCCTTCTCTCAACTCACAAAACAACTACCCTAGTTCAGGTCCTTATCACCTTTGCCTGGATGACTGCAAAAGCCTCTTAATTGACCTTCCTGCTTGTAATAAACTTCTTATTGGTTTCTCTGTATTATGTCTCTCTCTCCTCCAATCCAAAGTGCACATCACCTTCCAGTCAATGAATTCCTTATTACTTCAGGATCAAATAAAAAGTCCTCTCTTTAACATTTAATGCCCTCCACAACCTGGCCATTTCCTGGCTGTTCCTTGCATGCAACACCTTATTTCCTCCCCTGCCCCCAACACCTCATTTCCTGTCTCTGCATTTTTGTTCTCATTGTCCCTTATTTTTGGAATGCTCTCCCTTCTCACCATTTGCTTGGATTCTTTGGCTTCCTTTAAGACTCAGCTCTAAAAGGAAGAATTTATGACCAAATAAGAAAAAAGAGAATATTATGAACTTATATTAGATTGCTTGCTATCTTGGGAAGGGGATAGGTAGAAAAAGGAAGAAGAAAAAATTTGGAACACAAAATCTTTTTTTTTTAAATTAAAGCTTTTTATTTGCATAACATATATATGGGTAGTTTCTCAGCATTGATCTTTACAAAGCTTTCCATTACAAATTTTACCCCCAGTCCCCTCCCCTCCCCTAGATGGCAGGAAGTCCACTACATGTTAATAATGTTGAAATACTTGACAAGTTGTGCAAGAAAAATCCTATCTACAAGAAAAAAAAGAAAATCAGAGAAAGGCAACACAATGCAAGCAAACCTCAACAGAGAGCATGAAAATGTTATGTTGTGGTCCATATTTCATATCCCTCTCTCTGGGTGTATATGGTTTTCTTCAGTGAACAAGTGGAACTGGTTTGAGACAATTCTTTGTTGCAGAGAGCCATGTCCATCAGAATTGATCATCATGTAATATTGTTGTTGCTGTGTATGATGATCTCCTGGTTCTGCTCGTTTCACTCAGCATCAGTTCATGCAAGTCTCTCCAGGCCTCTCTGAAATTGTCCTGCTGGTTGTTTCTTACAGAACAATAATATTCCATAACATTCATATACCATAATTTATTCAGCCACTCTCCAATTGATGGGCATCCATTCAGTTTCCAGTTTCTAGCCACTACAAAAAGGGCTGCCACAAACATTCTTGCACATGTGGGTCCCTTTCCTTCCTTTAAGATCTCTTTGGGATATAGGCCCAATAGAAACACTGCTGGGTCAAAGGGTATGCACAGTTTGATAACTTTTTGAGCATAGCTCCAAATTGCTCTCCAGAATGGTTTGATCTGTTCACAGTTCCACCAACAATGTATTAGTGTCCCAGTTTTCCCACATCCCCTCCAACATTCATCATTATCTTTTCCTGTCATTTTAGCCAATCTGACAGGTGTGTAGTGGTACCTCAGAGTTGTCTTAATTTGCATTTCTCTGATCAATAGTGATTTGGAGCACCTTTTCATGTGACTAGAAAGGAACACAAAATCTTACAAAAATGAATGTTGCAAACTATCTTTACATGTATTTGGAAAAATAAAATGCTATTGAGGGGAAAAAAGATTATGAAATGCAAAATGGATAATTTTAATTACATTAATTAAAAGTTTTTTTGCACATCCAAATCACTATTGATCAGAGAAATGCAAATTAAGACAACTCTGAGGTACCACTACACACCTGTCAGATTGGCTAAAATGACAGGAAATGATAATGATGAATGCTGCAGGGGATGTGGGAAAACTGGGACACTGCTACATTGTTGGTGGAACTGTGAATGGATCCAACCATTCTGGAGAGCAATTTGGAGCTATGCTCAAAAAGTGGTCAAACTGTGCATACCCTTTGACCCAGCAGTGTTTCTACTGGGCCTATATCCCAAAGAGATCTTAGAGGAGGGAAAGGGCCCCACATGTGCAAGAATGTTTGTGGCAGCCCTTTTTGTGGTGGCTAGAAACTGGAAACTGAAGGGATGCTCATCAATTGGAGAGTGGCTGAATAAATTATGGTATATGAATGTTATGGAATATTATTGTTCTATAAGAAACAACCAGCAGGATGATTTCAGAGAGGCCTGGAGAGACTTGCATAGACTGATGCTGAATGAAATGAGCAGAACCAGGAGATCATTACACAAGACAACAACAATACTATGTGATGATCAATTCTGATGGACATGACTCTCTTCAACAATGAAATGCTTCAAGCCAGTTCCAATTGTTCAGTGAAGAAAGCCATATACACCCAGAGAGAGGGATATGAAATGTGGACCACAACATAACATTTTCATGCTCTCTATTGATTTTGCTTGCATTGTTTCCTTTCTCAGATTTTTTTTTCTTGTAGATATGATTTTTCTTGCACAACAATGATAAGTATGGAAATATGTATACATATATTTGACTTGTCAAGTATTTTAACATAATTAATATGTAGTGTACTTCCTGCCATCTAAGGGAGGGGAGGGGAGTAGGGGGGAAAAATTTGTAACAGAACACTTTGTAAGGGTCAGTTTTGAAGAACTACCCATACGTATGTTTTGCAAATAAAAAGCTTTAAAAAAAAAGTTTTTTGCACAAATAAAACAATGCAATTAATATTAGAAGGAAAGCAAAAAGCTGGGAAACAATTTTTACAGCCAATGTTTCTGATATAGGCATCATTTCTAAAATATATAGAGAAATGAGTCAAATTTAAAAGAATGCAAGTCATTCCCCAATTGATAAATGGTCAAAGGACATGAACAATTTTCTTTCTTTTTTTTTTCCCAAGCTTTTCCCCTCCTTCCCCCCACCCCCTACCCCTAGATGACAGGTAATCTAATACATGCTAAATATGTTGAATTATGACATGAACAATTTTCAGCAGAAGAAATTAAAGCCATCTATAGTCATATGAAAAAATGTTCTACATTACTATTGATCAGAGAAATTAAAACAACTCTGAGTTACCAACTCACACCTAATATGACAAGAAAAAATACTGATAAATAGTGGAGGGAGTGTGGGAAAACTGGGACACTGATGCATTGTTGGTGCAGCAGTGAAATAATCCAGCCATTCTGGAGAGCAAAGTACTATTAAACTGTCCATACTCTGATTCAGCAGTGTCACTACTTGGTCTGTATCCCAAAGAGATCATAAAAGAGAGAAAAGGATCCACATGTGCAAAAATGTTTTAGCAGATTTTTTTGTGGTGGCAAGAAACTGGAAATTGAGTAGATGCCTATCAATTGGGAAAGGGCTGAATAAGTTATAAATGTAATTTTATTATTCTATAAGAAATGATGAATAGACTGATTTCAGAAAAGCCTGAAAAGACTTACATGGACTGATATTGAATGAAGTGAGCAGAACCAGGAGAAAATGTATACACTAACAGCAAGACTGTGTGATGATCAACTATGACAGATTTAGCTCTTCTCACTAATACAATAATCCAAGGCAATTCCAATAGACTTGTGATGGAAAATTCCATTAGCATACACAGAAAGAATTCTAGAGACTGAATCTGGTTCGAAGAATATTATTTTCATCTTTTTTTTGTTTGTTTGCCTTTTCTTTATTATTTTTCCTGATTTTTCTTTCCTAACATGACTAACATAGAAATGTTTAAAATTATTGTATATGTATAACCTATATCAGATTGTTTGCTGTCTTGAAGAGAGGGGAGTAAGGAGAAAAAATGTGGAACTCAAAATCTTACAAAATGAATGCTGAAAACTAATTTTTATGTGTAATTGGAAAAATAAAATACTACTGGAGGGGGGGAAAAGACTTAGCTTTAATCCCACTTTCTGTAGGAGCCCTCACCCAGGCCTCCTAGCTGCTAATGCTTTTCCCACTGAAATTAATTTCTATATGTTCTGTACATATCTTATATATACCTAGTTATCCTCATGTTTACTTCCTCCATTAGAATGTGAGCTACTAGAGGAAAGGGTCTCTTTTTGTCTTTTCTGTATCTGGCATATACACATGCAGTAAATGTTTAATTAATGCAAACTAACTGAATGGTCCATAGAGAGTGGGTAGGACTTCAGCAAGTGGAGAAGGGATAGGAAAAATATATTGTTATCATAAAGAATGTAAAGAACAAATAAGATAATAAAATGAAAGAACTACAAAGGCCCCCAAAGATCATCTAATGGAAGGTTTGGTGGGAGTATAGGGTATGTAAGCTTTAAAAAAATAATGGAAGATGAAAAAACAGGTCTTGAACATTAGTCCAATGAGTATGGTCTTTATTAAGACCTGACAGTTAAATATGAAATCAGTCAGGAAATGAAGCATTCTTTTTTGTTTGTTTGTTTCTCTTTCTAATTTACAAGGGGTGGCCCACCTAAGCATCTGATTTTCCTTCATGGAAAAAGAAAGTTTAATCCTCTCCAAATAATGATTTCTTAGAAACAGTAATATTTTTTAAAAATCTTCAAGGTTTTACAAAGTGATTTTTCATAATTCTCATAATGTCTACCTTACAAGGTTGTTGTAAGGAAAGTGCTTTGTAAAACCCTAAAATAATATGTAATAGAATTATTATTAGTATTAGTAGTATTTGTTTCCCAAAGCCTTGGCACTAAGAAGATGAGAGTTTAAAAGATGAGTTTAAAAAATAATACTTGAGGGCATACAATTGAGAAAGGATTGTTGGCCAAGCATTTATTTTTTGAAACAACCATTTGAGCACATGAACAGTTATTACTGTCAGTAACAATATCAGGAAGACTCACATCTGTAGCTATTTAACAACTAATTAGAAACAATTGTGCTTCAAATCTGTAAGGGCCACTAAATTACTCTGTTTCACAGCCACGAATTATACCATTATCTTACCTGCTTTGCCATCCTTACCTGTCTTTGCTCAGAAGAGAAATGAACTATGTGAGAGAATGTGAGGGCAATAAATATTTTTAACACTACTTAAAAAAAAAACCCCCAAAACCCTCAAAGTCCATATTCTGCTGAGATTGGACCCAGAATCAAAGCATCTTAGATTAGAAGGGGCATTAAAAGCCACTATCTGAAGTATTAATTCCTGTCTTTGATGTTCCCAACAAATGTTTATCTCGCTTTCATATGAAGACCCCTCTTAACAATGCATTCCCTACTTCCAAGGAATCTCAATTTGTTGTTGAGAAATACTGATTGTTAAGAAATTCTTTCTTATATTGGGCCAAAAGTAGCCTCTTGGTAATTTTCAAACGCTTTTTCTGCATCTATTGAGATAGTCATATGATTTTTGTTAGTTTGGTTATTAATATAATTGATTATGCTGATAAATTTTTCTAATATTGAACCAGCCCTGCATTCCTGGTATAAATCCTACTTGGCCATAGTGTATCATCCTGGGGATGACTTTCTGTAATCTTATTGCTAATATCTTATTTAAGATTTTTACATCAATATTCATTAAGGAAATTGGTCTACAATTTTCTTTCTCTGTTTTTACCCTACCTGGTTTAGCTATCAGTACCATATCTGTATCATAGAAGGAATTTGGTAGTACACCTTCTTTCCCTATTTTTCCTCTCTGTAATTTTCACTCATTGATCCTACTTCTATTTTCTGGGGCCAAGCAAAATGAGACTGATTCTTTTACACATAAAGTAGTGGCATCTAATGCACTTATGTTCTGTTTTCTTTTCTTTTCTTTTTTTTTTTTTTTGCTGAGGCAACTGGGATTAAGTGACTTGCCCAGGGTCACACAGCTAGGGAATGTTAAGTGTCTGAGACCAGATTTGAACTCAGATCCTCCTGACTTCAGGGCTGGTGCTCTATCCACTGTGCCACCTAACTGACCCTGTTCTGTTTTCTATAATAGTTTTATACACACACACACACACACACACACACACACACACACACAGAGTTTCAGAAACAAATCAAAAGCCTGGCACTAAAGCTTTAATGGTCCTGATGGGATACTTCAATTATACAGACATCTGTTGGAGCTCCCTCTCTGCCAAAAGCAGAACAGCTAATAATTTGTTGATTTGCCTTCATTATAATTTCATCCATCAAAAGGATGAAGAACTAACAAGGAGAACTGCTATTTGGGTGTGATGCTTAACAACATAAAAATAAACAAGTTGCTGGGCTGGAAATAATGTAATCCTGGAGATAAATTGATCAATCCATTTTAGGATTTGTAATAGGGAGGAAGAGAAAGACAGGGCAATACTGTATCTGACATATAATTAAGACTTTTGGAAATCAAATTTCAAAGGGCTTAGAGAAAGAATTGGTAGGCTCTCGCAGACAACAGTTACACAGGAGTCATACCAGGAGAAATTAAAAGCTTTCAAAAATGAAATTCTGATTTAAAAAAAAAAAGCCCTAATAGTTCTAATGAATATAAGCTATCTAAAGAAAGATAAATGTGAATAGGGAACTCACCCAGATTTTTAGAAGACATGTACAGAAGATGGAAGTGAGGGCAGATGATGAAGAATGAATGTAGCTTATTTGTCTATTAATACTGGGGAAAAAAAGAGAATCAAAGAAGGGATGGGACTGCTGTTTAGGGTGTGAAGAATGATCACAAATAACTACAGAAAGAAGGAAGAGTGAATCAACTCTTATTTAATTCTGTTTTTGCTACCAAGTTGAACACTGTTTGTATTTGAAAGGACAGAAAGATAACAAGGAGTTCCTACATGAGATATAATATAACACCTAAATGAACTTAAGAAGTTCAAGTTGACTGGTCCATAGATACTACATTCCAGGGTAATAAATAATTGCCAGATGTGACAGCTGAAATACTTACTGTGAGTCTTTTAAAGTTTGTAAAGTCTTGGGATTGGATATGGACAATTTTTTAAAAAGACAATAGAATTAGCAGACTATATGCCAGTAAATTGATTTTAATTCCTGGAGAAATTATAAAAATTATATATTAAAGAATTACTGAAAAGGAAGTAATGCCAGTAACTAGGAGGACCATGGATAGATCAGTGGACTTATATAGATAAATAAATAGATATAGATATATATCTATAAATAGATCAATTTAGCTACTGATCCTAGCTGTATGACCCTATGCAAATCTTTTCTCCTCTTAAATAAGAGGGGATGATAAGTGTGTTTGGTAGGGTTGTGGTGAAGATCGCAAGGAATATTAGTGCTTTGTAAATTTCAAAGTGCTATATAAATGCGGGTTATTATCATCATCAAAAATCTTAGTAGTTACTATTGGCAGATCAGGAGAATGCCATCAATATGATTTACTCAAACTCAGCAAAGCATTTGACAAAATTTCTTAGGGCATTCTTGTAGGCAAGATAGCTAGAAAATAATAGAATAAGGAAGATCCTGAATAGATCTGAATGTCAGGACCTCAGATGTAGTGATTAATAGTTTGTTGTCAGCTTGAAGTTCCCTAATGAAATGCCCCTAGCATAAAACCATGCTTGTTTTGTGACGTTTAACCTTTCTTCATTACAATTCTGATATAGATTACATGCTTGTCAAATTTGCAGATGACACAAAGATGAATTAGTGAAAACATCTGAACAGAAGAGTTAGTATTCAAAATAATCTTGATATTAAATTTGTTGGTCCAAAACTGATAAAATTTAATAGAAATAAATGAAGTTTTATTTTGTCGTTTTAAAAAATCAAATCATAGGGGCAGCTAGGTGGCGCAGTGGATAGAGCACCAGCCCTGAAATCAGGAGGTCCTGAGTTCAAATCTGGTCTCAGACACTTAACATTCCCTAGCTGTGTGACCCTGGGCAAGTCACTTAACCTCAATTGCCTCAGCAAAAAGCAAAAAAATAAAATAAATAAATAAATAAAAAATAAAATCATAGGTAAAAGATGAAAAGTGGTTGGAAAGTATTTTGATAAAGATTCTAGTAATTTTAGTGGGCCATAGGGTCAATATGAATCAACACCAATATAGCAGTCAAAAAAAAAAGACTGATCTTAAAATAGGTATCATGCCCGGGATTACGGAATTGATGGTTCCATTGCATCCTACCACAATCATACCACATGTGTTCAATTTGGGGCATGACATGTTAGAAAGGACACTGATAAGCTGAAATTGCACCATTTCATTGTGAAAGGTCACAAGAACAGTGAAGGGCTTCAAGACACACTATACAAGATCACTGGAGAAACTATGGGTATTTAGTTTGAATAAAAGAGAACTTTAAATAACTGCATGACCATCATTTGGAAAGGAGAAAAGATCTGAAATGTTTAGCTCTAAAGGACAAAACTAAGAGTAAAACATAGCTCAGAGTAGACAACTCCCTCATAATCCTAAATTGTCCTAAAGTGGGCTTCATCTAGAAGTAGTGGGTTCCTCCCTTACTACATCCATTAGAGCCAAAGCTGGATAACTACTTGTCAAATATGCTGCAGCAAGGATTCTTCTTTTGGTCTGCACTGAACTATGAGGCCTCTGAAGTCTCTTCTACCTTGGACATTTTTCAGTTCTGCTTTTATGACTCCTGCCTCCAGACTGCAAGCTCTGTGGGCAGGGATGTCTTGTTTTTGTAGCTCCTTCACCAACTAATACAGGGCCTAACACATAGTACCATTTACTAATTGGTGAATTATACAGCAGCATCTTATGTAAAAAAACAACAAATTCCTATGAGTACATGGCTAAGATAAGGAAGAAATAGCAAACAGGAGAGAGGGAATTTAGTGCACATTTGTCTTTTTCAGCTGATTTTGAAATTGCAATGTTGTGGAAAGACTACTAAACAGAGGCAGAAGCCCTAAGCACAAGGCTAGGCTCTATCAATTATTTCTCTGGCCTTGGACAAATCACCTCCTCTCTTGGAGTCCATTTCTTCCCAAGTGTGTACAGAGGGAGCAGGCAACACTTATAAACCAAAAAGTACTGTAGAAGTGTGGGTTATTATTAATGAGCAGGTGAAAATGTTCTTATTTTTTGAAAAAAATTTTGAATTCCAAATTCCCTTCCAAAGCAATTTAATATAGGTTATAGATGTGCGATCATACAAAACATACTTCCATATTATTCATGTTATGAAAGAAAACAGAATAAATACAAAAAAACAAAAAAATATGCTCTGATCCATATTCAGACTCCATCAGTTCTTTCAATGGAAGAGGACAGCATTTTTCATCTTAAGCCCTTTGAAACAGTATTAAAAAACTAAATCATTCAGAGTTGTTCGTCCTATAATGTTGCTGTTACTCTGTACAGTGTTCTGATTATGCTCACGTCATTTTATCAGTTCGTGTAAATCTTCCCAGATTTTTTCTGAAATTATCCTACTCATCATTTCTTATAACACAGTAATATTCCACCACAATCATATATCACAACTTGTTCAACCATTCCCATAGGCATTCCTTCAATTTCCAATTCTTTGACACTACAAAAAGAGCTGGGTTTTTGTACATGTTTTTGTATATATCAGTCCTTTTCCTTTCCTTTTCTTTTCTTTTTCTTTTCAAATCTCTTTGGGATAGAAACTTAGTAGTGGTATTACTAGGTCAAAAGTATGTAGAGTTTTATAAAGCCCTTTAGCCATAGTACCAAATTGCTCTCAAGAATGGTTGGATCAGGGGGAGCTAGGTGGCTCAGTGGATAGAGCACCAGCCCTGAAGTCAGGATGGACCTGAGTTCAAATCTGGTCTCTGACACTTAATATTTCCTAGCTTTGTGACCCTGGGCAAGTCACTTAACCCCAATTGCCTCAGCCAAAAAAAAAAAAAATTGGATCAGTTTACAACTCTATCAAAAATGCATTAGTGTACATTTTTCTCAAATTCCTTCCAATGTTTGTCATTTTCCTTTTCTGTCATATTAGTCAATCTAATAGGTATGAGGTGGCATCTTAAGAGTTATTTTAATTTGCATTTCTCTAATCAATAGTGATTTAGAGCATTTTTTTCATATGACTATAACTAACTGATTTCTTCTTTTGAAAAGTGCCTGTTCATATCCTTTCACTATTTATTAACTGGGAAATAATTTATAGTTTTATAAATTTGACTCAATTATATATTTGAGAAATAAAACCTTTTCAGAAAAACTTGCTATAAAAATTCTCCCCCCCCCCAGTTTTTCTGTTTTCCTTGTAATCTTGGCAAACGTAGTTTTGTTTATGTAAAACCTTTTAAATTTAATGTAGTAAAAATTATCATTTTTACATCCTATAATGCTCTTTATCTCTTATTTGTTCATAAATTCTTCCCTTATCTATAGATCTTACAGATGGGACTATTCCTGCTTTTAGTATCATTCTTTATGTCTAAATCATGCAATTATTTTGACCTTATTTTAGTATATGGTATGAGATGCTGGTCTATACCTAATTTCTGCCAATCTGTTTTTCAGTTTTCCCCAGAAATTTTTGTCAAATAGTGAGTTCTTATCCCCCAAGAGATGGGATCTTTGTGTTTATCAAATACTAGATTATATGGTCATCACATATTGTACATCATATATCCATCCCTGTAACCCACCTCTCTATTTCTTAACCAATACCAGATTGTTTGATAATTATCATTTTATAATACAGTTTGAGTTCTGGTATGGCTAGGCCACATTCCTCCACATTTTTTTTTTCATTAATTCCCTTGATATTCTTGATCTTATATTCTGTTCTGGGCTTCACTGGGTTCAAATCAAATCTCTGACATAGTTATAAAGAAGCCAGCTTGACATTTATAAAACTTTAACCCTGGATTACTCTCAATATTTATCTCTTTTAATCCTATTTGTTAGCTAGTGAATACAGTGAGAATAAATCGCACAGTCATGCTAATTGGGTACGTTACATATTTAGGTTATCAAATAAATGCTTAATTGAAAAATAAAATTTTAAAAATTTATATTATCCAACCTACACTGGAGCCTCACTGCAGCAAGGACGTTCTTTTATTTCTCCCTAATTTATTTTTCATCTCAATCCCCAGAGAAATTATTCTATCCCAATTATTGTTCCCAAAGAGATTAAGGGGAAAAAAAAAAGGAAAAGTACCTATACATACAAAAATATGTACAAAAAAACCCAGCTCCCTCCTTAAACTTTCCACAACTCTACCTCTTTTCATCCTCCAGTTAAGGACCTACCGTTTTACTTTAAGATCAAGGCCATTTAAGATGATCTTCCTGTTTTCCTCTTCATTTTAAAACCCCTACACCTATTTTCCCCTCTCCTCTGCCAAAAGAGGGAGTCCTTTTCCTTGCCAGGACCGATATCCCTTCACATGTCCTTCAACACATCCTCCTGCCATCTTCTCTAGCAAATTGCATCTTCAATCATCCTTTTCTCCTGAATCTGCAATCTCTGTTTACTAGTTTGTTTCCTATTGCTTTCAAACATTTCCAGGTCTCTTCAGTCTGTAAAAGACTTTGACTAGCCTCTACCATCTCCTCAAGCCATGATCCTATAACTCTCCTCTTTTTCTTAATAAAACATCTTGGGAAAAGCTGCCCCTATTTCCTCTCCTCTTACTCAGTCTTTAATCCTTTGTAAACTGTCTTCTGACTTCATCACTAAACTAAAACTGCTTTCTCTAAAATTATCAATGATTTCTTAATTGTCTACAAAGGTCTTTTTTTCAGTTTTCATCATTTTCAACCCTTCTGCTGCATTTAACTATAACCTCTATGCAGATGAGTCACTATATATAGACATATTTTCTTATGAGCTTCAGTCTTATATCCACAGTTGCCTACTCTATATTTCAAACAGGATGTTCTAGAGACATCTTCAACCCAACATGCTCAAAACTGAACTCATTATCTTTTCTTCTAAACTCTTTTCTCTTCCAAACATCTTATTTCTGTTGAAGACACCATCATACTTCAGTCTCTCAGGATGGTAACCTTGACATTAACCTTAACTTCTTAACTCTCCCTCATCCTATATTTCTAGTCAGCTGCCAAATCTTGCCAATTTTACCTTCCCAGCATCTCTCATATTTGATCTCTTCTATTCACACAGTTATTACCTTAGTTCAGGATCCTAGCACTTCTTACATAGAGTACTGCAATAGTCTTTTCCCTGCCATAAGTCTTGCACCTCTCCAGTCCATCCTATATACTGCTACCAAAGGAATCTTCTCTGACCAAATGATTTTCTACTCAGTCAACTCAATGGTTTTCCAATGTCTTTTTTTTTTTAAGTATTAATTCCTTAGTATAGTGTTCAAAGTCCAACACAATCTACCTCTCCAGTCTCATTAGACATTGGTTACAATCCTGCAATCTAGCCAAACTACAATGTGGCCCAACTGGTCTTTTCTCTGTTCTTTATATATGACACCTCATTTGCCATCTTTGTGCCTTTCTACTAGCCACCTCTCCCATGCCTGGAAATATGCTTCCTCACCTCTCCTTTCCCTTCATCTCCCAGAATCTTTCTCTTCTTCAAGATGCAGCTCAAGCATCATTTTTTGCACAATAATCTAAACACTCCTAGTGTTCTTCCCAAGTTATCTTGTAGTTAGCTACTTTATATATATTTGTATTTATTCACTTTATACTTGGGAGGAGGGTATATGCTTTGTCTCCAGCATCTAGCACAGGGCCTGGCACACAGTAGGCACTTGAAAAAATGTTTACTGATTCCACATTGGGAGTTCCTTATGATGGCAAACTTTACAGCTCCTTCTTGTGCACATATAATAAAAATACTACAAACCTCTTAAGCTGTAGTCCTCTTGGATACAATATGAGGGAAAAATGTACAGCATTTCAAGAGTGCAGAGCAAACTTGTTCTCAATTTATTTATTTATTTATTTTTTGTAGTTTAACACTAGACAAGTAATTTAGTTAAATGAGGTACGCTACTTGCACATTTTTGGGGGGAAGATGATACTCATAAAGAATGGTGAAATGGAATGGGCCCAAGGTCACAAAAATCAGCTCTGACGATTCAGAGTCCAGCATCTGATACCAGCTATGGCAATTAAATTTTTATGATCACAATTGATTTTTCAATCTTTCAATTTTTTGATATTGAAAGAGGAAAGCTTTGTATTTTAAAATCTTTTATGAACACTTCCAAGAAGTCCAATTCATATCACCCTTTGAGATTTCCTCTGGGGATATTTTCTCCTCATCTGAGTTCATGTTTTGGTCTTCCCTGTCACTATAGTAGCTTTCTATTGTTAAGGTTCTTTTCTGTTTCTTTTTCACTTTCTTTCCTTCTCTTTTTCTATTTCCTTTTTTGTGACTTTTAAGGTCGAGTTCTGCTCTTGAGGTACAGGGGGCAGCTTTACCTGCTCTTTCCAGGACACAGCCTGGTTTCCCAGAGTTTGCCTTCTGAGCTGGGGCTGGAGGCTGCCCCACTGCTCTGCTCTGCTGCTGAACCAAGACCAAGGGTCTCACTGGCTTTCCCAGGGCTGGGCTGAACACACCTTTTAGCCCAGTGAGACTGACCTTTCTTGGAGTCCTCCCAATCTATTTTGAGGTAGAGAGTGGTTTCATCAGTCAGACTGTTCATGTGATTTTCTGTGGTCTATGTTTTAAAAGGTGTTTGCGTAGCATATATAAGTAATGAATCCAGAATTCTAGTTCTGGAGTGTCAAGTCAAGATTCTATTATAAATTTAAGGAACAATACAAGTAATCTGGAAATAAATCATTTTAAAAATTCTAACTTAAGAAACAGCAATACTGCAATATGATCAACTGTGAATGACTTAGGAATACAATGATCCAAATAATTTCAAAGCACTTACAATAAAATAAATAAAATGCTATCAACTTACAAAGAAAGAAGTGATGGAATCTGAATGTAGGTGAAGCATACTTTTTAAAAAACTTTATTTTTCTTGTTTTGGATTTTTTTTGGGGGGTCTATGTTTTCTTTTACAACATGGCTAATATAGAAAGATGTTTTACATGATTATACATATATAATCTATATAAATTTGCTTGCCTCAAGGAGGGAGTTGGGAAAGAAGAAAGGGAGATAATTTGGAACTCAATTTTAAAAAATGAATGTTAAAACTATTACACATAATTGGAAAAATAAAAATTTTCACTTAAAAGTTAAGAAATAAAAATTCCAACTTGGTCTAATTGTGCATAGCATGAAGAGGCATTTTTTCATACTTGCTAATGAAAGATCTTTTTGTCTACAGAGACAATGGATCAAGGAAGTCAAAAGTGGACATATAGTCCTAAACAAAGAAAGGAAGAGAGATGTTTAATAATAGTAAAAAGTAATTCACATTTAAACAATCATAGTATTTATATAATGCTTTACAATTTAAAAAAATAATCTTGGGAGGCAGGTAGTACAAGTACAGAAACTATGTTCCAAGAATTCAGACTAGTGTTTTCTTGAAAATTTCTTTTCCTTTTCCAGGTACAATCCCTGCAACTACTTTGTAAATATATATATACACATATACATACATATACATATATACATACACATCATATATTATTTATGCTACACAAAGTTACAACTATGCAAGCTCTTTAGACAGCTTTCCCTGAAGGGACCAACCACTAAATGCAACTACAAGAAAATTGCTTTATAAATCAGTAGCAGTTTTCCAGTCCCTTCTTTTCCTGCTTGGGCACAACAGAGAAGCAAATATATAAAGCTAAAAAGTTCTTATTATTTTTCACTATCTCCCCTTTGCAACTGACCTCCCTCCCCTGACCCCAACAAGTCTGTGCTTCTGAATAGAAGGGGCCTGGAGATGGAAGAAAAAAGTTGACAAGTAAAACAAAACAAAACTACTGGAAAGTAAGAACAAGATATCTTGGTAAAAAATGAAATGAATTTAAACAAACAAACAAACCAAAAAGCAATGAAAATCAATAAAGAACAATAAGGAACATTTCTATTTTGAAAAAAAAAATGCAGAGTTCTCCTTGAGTAGGAAGCAGCTCAATCAATCCCTTTTACAACCTAAACCACTGCTTCCCTTAGGGGCCACCTAACAAACACAACCACAAGGGAAAGGTTTACCTTATAAACAGGAGTTTTCCTACAGCTTCAAATCTAGGTCCAGCACTTCAGAAAAACAAATAAATACTCAAGAAGGAGCCAGTTGGCAATTAACACAATGATGAGCACTATATGGTTATTTTTTAGGATTTTTAGGTAAGCTTCACCATTAATTGCCCTGCTTGACCTAAGATAAAAGTTTATTCCCAATAATCATGTGGTTTTAAAAATTATTATTATTCTCTAAACCACACCTTTTTCCTCTTCTATTACTTTGGTAAGAAAATAACAACATTCTGTATTTATGTACTTTACTGAATGAATATAACTTGTATCTAATATACCCAATTTTGGAGAATAGTTTTAAAAAGTACTCCAAAAGGAACACTAGCTTAAAAATCTGATTTATTGGTATTATAGTAGCCTAAAATTAACCTGGTTAAAGAATAAACTTCAAGTTCAACCTGTCTTCTGATGGCAAAAGGAGGAGAGAAAGGAAGATAATTAACCACAGGAAAGTCACACAGGCTGCACTATTTTATTTTCTGATGGATTACTTTGTCTTGTGCTATGAGGGCTAATGGCCAGGTTTGTAGTTATACTAAAACTGCATAGACAGCACTTCAAGTTACTGCCTCAAAACAAAAACTTGAAATTTTTCGTTCAATAACCAACTCTCAAACTTAACAGTTAAATGACCAATTCGGCATTTAGGCCAAAGCTGTCACAATGTGCCCTTTAAATGTGGATCTAAAATATGTTTCCAAACAAAAAACTTCCATTTACCAAAGACTTATTTAGTGCCTATCACATATAAGGGATTGGTGCTAAGTGCTGGGGATATATAGACAAAAAAAGAAACATTGCCTACCTTTGAGGAAGTTACACTCTATTAGGGTAAAATTCTCTAGTAAGATAGATTTCATTAATGTTGAGCACTATTATGTTATCTATTTTAAAAAGTTTTCTTTTACTTCAATTTTAAATGGGGGAAGGGGAGAAGAGGGAAAGCAAACATGTCATATCTATCAGTGGCTTCAAGGGAATTAACTCACCACGCAAGAAAATTAAGAATGTTCTATAAATGGCTGTTGCTACTCTGAACATTTCCTTCTTATCAAACTTGGACTTTTCATTTTCTTTACCAACTGGTACTGGGTTTTGGAATAATTTGCTTTCAAGTCAACACCTCAATTACAAATGATGTGCCTTACACTACTTTTGCATGAGAATTCTTTGGGGATGTGTGTCCAAATCATAAAAATGTTATTCTCATGCCTGGTATTGGCACCAAGTAGTTTTCCTCCTTCATGCTATAGGAAGGAAATTAGAGTTAAAAAGAGGATAAGAACTGAGCTCCCTCTACTGAACAGGGTTGGAGTTGCCCTAAATCAAGATGTAGAATAACTTTCTAAAGTCTAGGTCTGTAAATACATACTAGCAAATCCCTTCAGGATTTTTTTTTTTTTTATCTTATTTCTTCCTCTACAGGTACTTTATATTCCTTGCTGAAAGACAGGAATTGAACCACACATTTCATTCACCACTTACCTACTTCGAATTTTAGAATGTTATGTTAGAGCTTTGACCTTTGAGATCATCCAGCACACGGTGAGGAGAGCACGTGTCAATCCTAGCTTAAATTCTGCTCTGGATAGACTATGCAAGGAAGAATCAGGAACTCAATAACCCAGTGTTCAATAAATCCGAAAATAAAAATTACTTAGCAAAAAATTGCCTACTTGGTAAAAAGCTGCAAGGAAAACTGAAAAGCAGTCTGGCAGAAATAAAAAGCCTTTACCAATATCTTAAACTACTCCATATTAATCTTAATATTAAAGGTCACACTATTAAAAAAAGATGGGAGGTGTATTCTTAAGTGACATAGGTAATTAATAAATACAAAAGAGAGAACTATGATTACAATCAACTTGAAAAGCTCCTGAATACAACAAATTAACTCACCTAGATGAGAAGGGAAATTGTTGAATGGGCAAAAAATATCTGTATTTTCACTGATAAGGATTTAGAATCCAAGTAGTAAAGGATATCCAAAAAATTGTAGGTGAAGATAAAGTTTACAGCTATGCTATGGACATTTCAAGCTGCATTAAGATTTTGGGGACATACTGTATCAACAATTAATATATACATATATGTGTATGTGTGTGTATAAAAATCCATTTTCTAGTAGAAAAATGATTAATGAATATGAACAAACAAGAAGATTTACAAACTATTAACATCTATGGGAAAGAATACTACAAATTACTATTCATAAGAGAAATCCAAAACAAAACAACCCTGAAGTTCCATCTCAGCCCTACAAATTGGCAAAGATAACAAAAGATAGAAATAGTTAATGTTGTAGGGAGGTTGTGGGAAGACAGGACCAGTAGTGCATTGTTGGAGAAACTATAAATCAATACAATTATTTTGAAAATCAATTTGAAATTATGCAAATGAAGTGACTAAAATATCCATACAACTTTGATCCATATATTCCAATACTAGAAGACCTTTGATAAGAAGAAAATCCCATGTACACTAAAATAATTATAAGTAGTTCTTTTTATGAAAGTACAGAATTAGAACAAAGTAGATGTCCACTGATTATAACACCCTAAACAAGCTGGTACATGAATTTAACAGAATATTAAGGGAGAATATAGAGAAGCTTGGGAAGATTTATAAACTAATGAACACAAACTGATGCAGAGTAAAGCTAGCAGAGCCAAGAAAACAATATATTCCCAGACTTCAACAATGTAAACAGAACCAAACAAAAAATCAAAAGTGAACATGCAAAATTATAAATAATAAACATTACTGGAAATAATAGATATGAGAAGACCACCCCCCAGACCCACCCTATGAAGAGATGGGAGATGCACAAGTGTTGTATGTTGCACATATTTTCATACTTTTTCCTTTACTGGTCAGGCTAATTTTTGTTTTTGTTTTTTTCTCTTTTTCTTTTCTCTTAAAAATATAGAATTGGTGGAGTTGTGTACTGATCCAGCTATTCTGGAGAGCAATTTGGAACTATGCCCAAGGGGTTATAAAACTGTGTATACCCTTTGATCCCACAGTGTATCCCAAAAGATCATAAAGGAGGGAAAGGGATCACATATGCAAAAATGTTCGTGATAGCCCTTTTTATAGTGGCAAGAAACTGGAAATTGTGGGGATGCCCAAATTGGGGAACGGCTGAATAAATTATGGTATGTGAAAGTAATGGAATATTATTGTTCTATAATAAATGATGAGCAAAATGATTTCAGAAAAACCTGGAAAGACATGAAGTGACTCTGAGTGAAGTGAGCAGAAACTGGAGAACATTATACATAGTAACAAAATTATGTGATGATGAACTGTGGTGGATTTGGTTCTTCTCAGCAATGTGGTGATTCAAAGCAATTTTAATAAACTTGGGATGGAAAATGCCCGGTGGAGACTAAATGTAGTACAAAGCATAGTATTTTTACCATTTGGGGGAGTTTATTTGCTTTTTTTTTTTTCTCATGGTTTTTCCTTTTTGTTCTGATTTTTCTAACATGGAAATGTTTGACTAACATGGAAATACATTTAAAATGATTTATCATTATATCATGACATCAAATTGCTTGCTATCTTGGGGAGGGGGAAAAGAAAGGAAGGAGAAAACTTTGGAACTCAAAATCTTACAAAGATGAATGCTGAAAACTATCTTTACACATAACTGGAAAAATACCATTGAAATTTAAAAAAATATATATAAAATGAGCTGTTCTCTATACAGGGCACATGGAAGGATACTGGGAGAAATTAAGGTAATGTTAAAAAAAAAAGGCATCAATAAAAACTTTTTTAAAAATTTAGTTCAGAATGCACCAAGATAATATTTATAAAGCCCTTAGCACAGTGCCTAGCACATAGCTGTTTACTGTTTATTTATATGGCTTTATTTTAAATTTATTTTTATATTTATTACATATTAAAATAGTTATTAAGTATTACTATTATTGTTAAATTCTGAAAACTGCTCAAGAGCAATGGTGTCAAACTCAAATAGTAACCCTTCCAGCAGCACACTTTAAAAAGACACATATTTTAACATTATCTATGTATTTTTATTTCTTTTGTCAAATACTTCCCAATTGCATTCAGACTTGTAGGTCATTATGGCCTAGGAACTGTGGGTTGACTCTTCTATACTACAGTATACCTAATATGACTTCATAATATATCTAGGAATCCTACAGAATTAAAATAATCTTCTCAAAAATGGAGAGGCAGTATGGAATAGTTCTCTGAACTTTCCAAAAGAAAAGGTTCAAGGGATTCACATTAAAAATTTTGTCCTTGCACAATAAATAATTAAGTAGTAAATAATTGCCCAATTATGTTTTTATATATATCTCTATCTCCTCTCCCTTTGGTATTGAGCCAAATATTGCAACCCTTTGTTCAAATAAAAAAAGTCCACCATCAAAACTGAGTTTATGTATAATTCTAAGTGAAAGTGGATTAAGAGACCTGGGCCTCCAGTTGGGAAGACCCCCAATTCAATGTGGCTTGAGATACTAGGTGTGTGACCTTGACCAAGTCATTTCATCCTGTCTACCTCAGTTTCTTCATCTGTAAAATGAACTGGAGAAGGAAATAACCACTCCAGTGTCTTTGTCAAGAAAACCCCAATGGGGTCACTAAGAGTTGGGCACAACTGAATATGATTACCATGAGAGATACCTTCCAAGTTGTGTTTATTTCTTTAAAAATGTATATTTAACAAAATCTGTTAAAATAAATTTAATATTAAGTATTGCCAATCATAGTAAGTTTTATAAGTAATTTAAGATTTTCTAAGGCATTTAAAAATTTTTTGGAGGCAATCAGGATTAAGTGACTTGCCCAGGGTCACATAAGCTAAGTGTCTGTGGCTAGATTTAATTTTTACCAAAAAATCCTACATAAAATATTTGTAATTATTTTAAATATTATTAAATATTATTTAATTAATAATTAAATATCGTAGATATAATAAAATATATTTTATAACTGCATGCACATAATTACGTACTGTATCATATAATTACATAATGTATAATGAATTTATTATATTTTATAATTATACATATATACATATAATGCAAATTTTCTTTTGGAAAAGTTATATTAAGCATTTAATGAATAAATCTCCATCTAAAATAAATATATCTTCATAAACTATTTTTTTTAATTGCTGAAAAGGGCCTTTGGGAATTCCTGTCGTGGTTCAACACTACATTTACAGGGCAGAAAGGGAAGATGACAGAGGGACTAAGTGGCAGAGTCAGAACTCGAACCCCAGACTTAAATTCCTGCCGTCCAGCCACCAAGGTCACAGAGCCAACGGGTGGCAGAATAGGGCGGCCGGAAGCCTTTCCCGAGGTCACGGTGTCCGGAGTCCATGCCCCCCACTCCGGGGTGAGGGCTAGCCTGCCCGGCGCTGCCCCGAGCCGCCCCCAATGCGCCGGCGCGACCTCCGCCTGCCCCCGCTCCCTTCCTGCCCTCCCCTCCCCAGGAACTAGCTAAGCCTGGAGTCTTCCCCAGCTCGCGCGTGCGGCCCAGGCCTGCGGCCTCCCTTCCGCCCCCGCCAGCCCTTCACGGCGAGATGTACACACCAGCTTCCCGGGGCTGAGCCCTCGGGCTGCAGGCGGCGGTTCCTTGGTGCCCCGAGCAGCCCGCCTGGGATGGCCTGCCCTTGTCCCGTAACTGCCGCGTCTCCTGACAGGAGCCTCATTTCCGCCCGTTGCTGGGCAGTGACTACGCTGTGGGTCCTTCCCCCAGAGACTCTCGGCTCCGCGCGCGGGGCTCGGCTCTAACGTTCCGCGGCGTTGGGCGCTCTGCTCTTGGCCGCCTCAGACTGAGCCGGAGCTGGGAGCGCTGGTTCTGCAGCTTCGGCTTCGAACTACGCCCCAGACCTCACCCTCAAGGGAAAAACCACTTGGCGATGGCTCGGGGAGGCCTTGCAGCCAGAGAAACCTTGAAATGGTCACCATCACCCCGTATTCCCGATCCTACTCGGGGTTCCCCAGAGTGCTGGGTGGAAATCCCACCGAGGTCTCCTGGTTTCACCCTGGCCTTAGTCTAAGGCCTAGCTTGGACTGACCCTCAAATCCAACCCTAGAATGACGTCGACCCAATCCCATACCAGTCCCCAAGTCCTAGCCCAGAGTGACCCCCAAACCTAACTCTAGATTGGCCCCCAAGTCTTAGCCCAGAGTGGGCCCCCCAACCCAATCCCAGATTCCCCTAAAGTTCCAAGTTTGCCACTTTAATCACAGTAGCATGTGTACTACTGTACCCTCAGGACCCCTTGTGAACCAGTTTGCAAATAATGATCCTTGGCCACAAGGAAGATCAGGAAGGATCATTCTTTTCTGCTAGGATCAGCTCCTTTTTATTTCCCATTTAGTCAGTAGTCCACAGACATAAAACTAGACTTAGGATGCTGCTGTGTAGCTGGAGTTACTGCTTAATCTGTGAATGAAGTTCAGGGTCATTCTGGTCTTTGAATAAGGGGTCTGTCTGGACCTTGCTAAGGTCAGGCTTCTAAATTCATCATTACTGAAACTCAGTCTATCCTTCGCATTTCTCCATTAACCTGAAAACAACCATTTCTATAGGGGAAGGATATGTTTTGAGTATGTTGAGTAAGCCATAATGTCCAGGCTCTAGTTTATAGCTTAGTTTACTTCATCTGCTCCATGTTCTCTTGTATTACTTCAGGACAGAAGGCAAGAGTGGAGTCGGGTGGGAAAGGGGACCCTCCCTAGATCGTCCCTGCATTCTGACCCTGCTGATAATCACCCCACCCAACATCCGTACCTAATGCTACTCTGAGATTGTCAGGAGGGAGGCCCAACCTAACAGCTGCTCTCAGCCTCAGTTAAGATCCAAAGAAGTGACCCCTGAACAACATAACACTTTTTATGCCTCCCCTTTAAAGAACATTTAGTACTCCCAAAGGAGTTTGTGGCCGATCTCTCTAATGAACATTTAATTGAGATCCAAATCCTCCCTGCTCAAGACTTTCTGATGTGCTCCAAGTCCTAACCTTGACAGTGAGACAGGAATAGAGTGTACCCTGCACCATGCAGACATGGGAAGGATACATGATACGAATACAACACACTTAAGTTTGATTCCCAATTCTACTACTCAGTTTCCTCAACTATAAAATGGGCATCCTGATATTTGTACCACCTATCTCATGGAAAGTGCTGTGAAAAATTTTAAAGCACTATGGAAATGTGAGTTAATATTAATTTGGTTATTACCCCAACCATGATCTGGGCTTCCTGGACTTTCCAAACAGTGGTCAGGTGCTCTAAGCCTGATGGAGAATTGTTTGGCCACCCATTCTGGTCTGGAAGCAGAGATGGGATGAAAAGATCGTAGAATCATGAAAATTGAAAACTGAAAGGAACTTAAGAGGTCAGCCAAGTCCAGTCTCCAAATTTTGCCAATGAGGAAACTGAGGCTCACAGAGGTGTGCTCAGTCTCACCCAGCTAGTAAAAGTCTCAAGTGGGGTGCTACAAAGATTAGTGCTTTCTAAGATTCCCCCCCTTCCCCCCCCCCCCCCCCCAGGAGCAAGAGAGTTTTAAATCCACAAACATTTCATTTCCTAGTGCTATTGCTCATAGCTGCTGTTCCTGGTCCAGCCTACCGCCCAAAGCAAAAATACACAAACACACCTTAAGTAGGCTGAGTCCGGGAAGTCTCCAGCCAAAGGAAGTCTGGTTGGGACCCGAGGAGCAGCTGCATTAGAAGTTTGGACAAATTGAATGAGCTGAAAACCAGGTCATTATCCCATCAGAGCTCCCTTCTTATCTTCCCTTGGGCCCCACCTACCCTCAGGCCAGCTGAGGGCTGATAAGAAAGCTGGAGAATTTTCTTGGGGAGGTAGACCCAGGCAAGTGGTTAGTTGATACAGGAGACTCAGCTCTAGCATGGCAGAGAGGCAGAGTGAGGGGAAAATGGAAAACTTCAGAAAGCAGAATGAAAATTTCAAGAGCTAGAAGGGACTTTGGGTCATCGAGTCTAAATTCCCTTTTTTACAGATGGGAAAACTAGGGCCCATGGAAAGGAAATGATTTGTATAAAGTTACACAATAAGTTGTGGCAGAGCCTCTTAATTTGGTTTAACTTTCTTGACCCTTCTGGAGGGAGACCTGCTCTAGAACCAGACCATCCAAGATCAGATTGGTAACATGTTCAAGAAGTTACGAAAAATCTAGGGTAAACCACTAATCAGGAAGCTCTCCCACAAGTCAGCAGCAAAGGATGGATGGATGAGCTAAAAAAGGAGCCAATATTGCAACCAAATGTGTTCCCTTTTCCTGATCATGGTCACTTCTCAAGACTTTCTACCCTACTCACCCCAACTTTCCAGAGTCACCTCCCTTCCAATAACTGCTCTCCTCCCCTCCCTCACCCCTTTCCTTTGCTATTCATCTTCTGCAGACAATCTTATCAGGAGAGTCCAACTCAGTTTCTATCACTATCAGGAAGTTGTCCCTGACTACTCCAATTCATTGTCTTTCCTTAATTGTTAGTATGGCCTTTATGAACTGCCTGGTATTTTTAATGTTTTATGTTTTTTATTTTCTTCCATCAGAAAGCAGGAGATAGAAAGGAATAAGGGGAGAGGGATATGGTACAGAAGAGTCAGTAATTTAGGGTGAATTTGAAATCTGTTAGGATTTAGAACTAAAAGGAACCTTTCACAATTGAGAGATGAGGAAAACTAAGGTCCAAAGAAGGTCATAGATTCATAGGGTTGGAAGGGACCTGAGAGAAAGTCAGGCATAGAGATGTTAAGGGACTGGTCTAAAGTTCCACTATACTGTGAACGGATCCAACCATTCTGGAGAGCAATTTGGAGCTATGCTCAAAAAGTTGTCAAACTGTGCATACCCTTTGACCCAGCAGTGTTTCTACTGGGCCTATATCCCAAAGAGATCTTAGAGGAGGGAAAGGGACCCACCTGTGCAAGAATGTTTGTGGCAGCCCTTTTTGTAGTGGCTAGAAACTGGAAACTGAATGGATGCCCATCAATTGGAGAGTGGCTGAATAAATTATGGTATATGAATGTTACGGAATATTATTGCTCTGTAAGAAACGACCATCAGGACGATTTCAGAGAGGCCTGGAGGGACTTGCATGAACTGATGCTGAGTGAAACGAGCAGAACCAGGAGATCATCATACACAGCAACAACAGTATTACATGATAATCAATTCTGATGGACATGGCTCTCTGCCACAAAGAATTGTCTCAAACCAGTTCCAATTGTTCACTGAAGAAAACCATATACACCCAGAGAGAGGGAAATGAAATATGGACCACAACATAACATTTTCATGATCTCTATTGATGTTTGCTTGCATTGTGTTGCCTTTCTCTGATTCTTTTTTTTTCTTGTAGATAGGATTTTTCTTGCATAACTTCTCAAGCATTTCAACATTATTAACATGTAGTGGACTTCCTGCCATCTAGGGGAGGGGAGGGGACTGGGGGTAAAATTTGTAATGGAAAGCTTTGTAAAGATCAATGTTGGGGAACTACCCATATATATGTTATACAAATAAAAAGCTTTAATAAAAAATAAATAAATAAATAAAGTTCCACTATAAGCAGCTGTGCCAAATTCAAGTCCCCTGTCCCTCAATCGAGTCCTCTTTTTCACTACTGGAAAGTTCTTATCTGGGGGGTAATGGATTATGTGAATTTAGAAGTTATAATGTCCTGAAAAAAAGGCATAATTCAGTATAACTGTTTGCCTTCATAATGTTATACATATTTTGTACATTTAAAAACATTGTTCTGAGAAAGTGCTAAGGTCTTCAGTGTTAGGTATGGTTAGAAGAGGAATTGATAAAAATTAATTCCTGTGTTAGGCAGGAAGAGGGCTCTCTAGTTTAGCTCTGTGGTCCCACCCTCTGGGAAGTTGTCCAGTTAAAAATCCAAATTATGTCAACCCCTTGAGCCCTACCCTCTGTAGAGGTCTTGAGTAGTTTCACCTTGCCATGCCTGTCAGAAATTCCAGTCATGTTCCTGAGGTTAAATTATAAAATAGATGTAAGGTCCTGGAAAAACTCACACAAACTGATCTGAGCAAAACAAGCAGAACTAGGAATACATTGTACAGAATAACAGCAAGAATTTACGATGTTCAACAGGGAAAGATTTGGTTCTTCTCAGGGCTTTAGTGATCCAAGGCAATCCTAATAAACTTTGGATAGAAAATACCATCTGCATCCAAAAAAAAAAAAAGAACTATGGAGATTGAATGCTATGTTCATGAAATGTGTATAACTAGGAAAAAAAAAAGTCTTAAAAAAATCTACTTATGGGTCATCCCACAGCTGCTCCCTTCCTTTGGTACTCAGCCTCCTCTTTCCCCTTTCCCTCCATGCTGCATGGTATCTTTCCCTAACTCCACTATGCTTCCTAACCCCATTTCTCCTACTAATATCTAATTCTTTTAGAGTGTTAAGTCCTTTTCAGAATTTAGCCTGACAGCTAAGGGCATGCCCCAATCTCATGGATTGCTCTCTTTTTATTGGGCAATTGTGAGTTCCACTGAGGAACTTGTCTTTCATATGCTCTCCCAATTCTATTTCATATTTACCATTCTTGGTGTCTTATGTATCCCTTCCTTTTTTCTGTAAACCATTGCCCTAAAGAAATTTACTTTTTGCCCAAGAGAATGGCCATTGTGAATTCTTCACATGACTGAACCTCAACTTTTGATGTCTGCCATTATTTGGTGTTTACATCACATCATTTTGGTGCTTAACCCCACATCAAAAGTTTCTGTAAGCTTCATCAGATTGTCAAAGAGGCCCCTGACAGAAGAGAGGCTAAGAAACTCTGAATTCCAGGGGGCAACTTTATTACCTCAAAATACTTCACTTCAGAAATAGGGGAAAAAAATTCAACTTTCAATGGCATAAATTGAGTCCTATAGATAACCTTCTTCTCTGTAAAGTGTAATTTGATTAGATTTATGAAGTCCCATCCAATTCTAAATCATATATGTTTGAAAATAGGGCTAAAGATCTATCATAGATAAGGATCTTATATATCTAATGTATAAATGATAAATAAATTGAGTTGATTCTTCATGATCCCATTGGGGTTTTCTTGGTAGATATACCAGAATGCTTTTCCTTTTCTTCACCAGCTCATTTTACAGATGAGAAACTGAGGTAAATAGGATTAAGTGGCTTGCCCAGAGTCATCCAGCTAAGTAGTTGAGGTCAGATTTGAACTCAAGAAGATGAGTCCTGCCTACAGGCCCAGCATTTTTATGCACTGTGCCTCTCAGCTGTCCTATTATAAGTAAATACTACCAAAAAGAACATGGCTATCCATATTAATTGTTGACTTTTCTTCAGAGGTTATGAAGTCCTTCTCTGCTCTTTTCTTTCATTGCCCCCCAATATCATACCCTTTATGTAGCACAGTACAGGACTGGAGAAAGATTTGATTGGTTGATGCTGAGTTAACCTTCAGTCACAAAATCTTTACCTGGAGCTATTCAGGTCCCTACTTCTGGGAGTCAGGGCCAAGAGTCCCAGAAACATGATGCAGGTCAGCAAACAGCTGTTCGATATTCTACAATGTGGCCTTCTCACTCCATTTGGGAAGAACCTTTTGCAGAGAGAATGTTTTCTCATGGTTCAGATGGGAAAAATGAGGCACAGTCCCAGACTATCGTAGCAGGACAAGAACACAGGAGTCCTAATTCTTGCTTCATGATGTCCTAGTACTCACCTTAGTGTCTGGGGCAGAGAATCTCCCCCTCCGCCTGCCCAGTGCCCTCTGGATTATCATCCATTCATTCTTTAGGATAAAATTATTTAGTTTCCAATTGGTTTTTGGTCTATTTTCTCCTGGCCTTATATTGCATGTGATTTTTATTCCGTCATGATCTGAAAAAAATACATTTATTATTTCTGCCTTCCTGCATTTGATTTTGAGGTTTATGTGTCCTAACACATGGTCAATTTTTATATAAGTTCCATGGACTGCTGAGAAAAAAGTAAACTCCTTTCTGTCTCCATTTAATTTCCTCCAAAGATCTATCATACTTAACTTTTCTAACATTTTGTTTACCTCCTTAACTTCTTTCTTATTTATTTTGTGGTTTGATTTATCAAGTTCTGAGAGAGGGAGGTTGAGATTCCCCACTATTATAGTTTTGCTGTCTATTTCTTCTTACATCTCTCTGAACTTTTCCTCTAGGAATTTCCATGCTATACCACTTGGTGCATATATGTTTAGTATTGATATTGCTTCATTATCTATGGTACCCTTTAGGAAGACATAATTTCCTTCTTTGTCTCTTTTAATTAAGTCTATCTTTGCTTTTACTTGGTCTGAGATCAGGATTGCTACCCCTGCTTTTTTTTTGTTCACCTGAAGCATAATAGATTCTGCTCCAGCCTTTTACCTTCACCCTGTGTGTATCTCTATGTTTTAGATGTGTTTCTTGTATACAACATATTGTTGGATTCTGGTTTTTAATCCACTCTGCTATCTGCTTCTGCTTTAAGGGAGAGTTCATTCCATTCACATTCACAGTTAAAATAACTAATTCTGTATTTCCTGCCATCTTATTTACCCTAGCTTATGCTTTTCTCTTTCTTATCCCCTTTCCCTCCTCCCTACTATTTTGCTTTTGAAAACCACTTCCCTCAAACAGTCCTTCCCCTTTAGAGCCCTACCCACCCCCTTTTTCCCCCCTTTCCCTCCAGTTTCCTTATAAGTACTATTATTCCCTCAGAGCCAAATCTGATGAGATGGAGATTAACCCAATTCTCATTCCCCTCCCTTTTTTCCCCTCAATCATTATAGGTTTTCTTTGCCTCTACATGTGATGTAATTTCCCTTATTTTACCTCCTTTTCCTCTTCTTCCAGTGTTATCCCTTTTCTACCTCTAATTTCTTTTTCAGTTTATCATATCATAATAATCATAAAATCACAATAATCATATCATACTAATCATAAAATCACAGTAATCATATCATAATCATAATGTAATAATCGATTCATAAAATCAACCCTCATTCTATAAGTATCTATAACATAAATATAATTCTCAAGAGTTTTTTTTTTTTCTTGTTACCTTTTTATGTTTCTCTTGTGTTCTGTGTTTGTAGATCAAATTTTTCGTTCACCCTCTGGACTATCATAAGGGCTACATTTGATATTTAAAGATTTTGACACAATTATCTCCATTGTCGGCTACCAACAGTCGGCCATGGGAGGCACAGGCCACTCCTGTGGGCCTTTGTAGACCTTTAGATACCAGTCTGACTGGGGCCCCAGTCCGTGGGAATAGGGTTACTTCTTTGAGCTGTTCATCAGCAACAATTATGTTGTCTTGAGCATCAGTGCAGACACCAGCAGGGTTGCCAAACGGATGCTGAAAGCGGCTGCCCAGTGAGCCCAGTGGCTGGAGAGCATGGCCAAAGAGGTGGACATCTCCACACTCTTCACTCACCACAAAACCCCCATCTGGACCATTACTCACATAACGGGGGCCACACAGGCCGGAGACAGTGGTCAGACCAAGGGTCTTGAATGATGAGCTCAGTGAAAAGCTATGGATTAAGCCTGAGACATAGTCTGCTACCAGGAAGCGTCCCAGAGCATCTACTCCCAGCCCTCTGGGGGATGCAAAGGTCAAGATTTTCACCCATTCACCTTTGGAGGCCTTAGAAAGGTGATGGAAGGCATAAACTGCTCTATGGACCAGGCTGCTGACCAACACTAGCCCTGAGCCCGTCACAGTCACATCCTCTGACACAAAGGCTCCTGGACCCGGCAGGCTGCAGGGCAGAGAGTGGAGAGAGTGGCCAGAGAGGTCAAGGATTTGGATGCAGGGTGCCTCATCAAAAGTCAGGTAGAGCGTACCATCCAGGGAGCAATGCAAGCCTCTGACCCCCCCTGGAGTGGGGATCCGTCTTAGGAGCTGGTCCTGCTGAAATCGCAGGAGGTGGCTCACGTGGTCCAGCTCCACACACAGACCTTGGCTTTGTCTGGCCAGGTGGTGAAGGTGAGGACCAGTGAGCAGGCCCAAGCCTCCAGGGTGTTCCAGGAGGGGGCTGGCCACCTGTAAGGTGTGATCAGAGATGGCTTGGAGGGCATGCATGGCCCTGAGGAACTCTTGCTTCTGTTGCCTACCTGTGTCCAAGGCATGTGCCATCTATGCTCCTCCAAGCCAAAGGGAGTCAGAAGGAAGCACTTCCTAACAATCAGACCCTGGTATTGAGTTCCCCATCTTTGGAAGTATTCAAGTAGAGGCTAGATGAACTGCTCGTCAAGCATACTGTGGAGGCGATTCCTGCACGGGGTGGGAAGTTACACTAGATTAACCTCTAAATTTAATCTAAGATTAACCTTTTTAGCTCTGAGACTCTATGATGGTATAAAGGAAACTAAAATAAATTTTTTTGGGTTCCTGTATTGCAAAAGCCCACCTCAAGCCTTGCTTCCTCAATGAAGTGTTCCCAAAAACCCCTCTCCTTCACTCCCGGAACATCTGCTGCTTACCACTCAATCGCCTTCCTCTCAGTGGAATCAATTTAAATTGGAAGCTCCCAAGAAAAATGCCAATATTTCACAGTCCCACCCCACCTTGTAACCTCCCATTAGGCACTCCCAGGCAGGAGAAGGCTTTCTTTCTTGTGCCTTTTGTCCTAAAGAGTATGGGTCACTCACTCCCTCTATCTTAGCCCCACCCCAGAGGAAAGGATAGATTTTAAAGCACTATTGAGTCGAGAAACTCTAAAGAGATCACAAAGGAAGCCCCCAGATCTAAGACTAACACTCCCCTCCAATGAACTATTAGTTATGATCACCCTGGAGATATCTTCTGCACAGTCTTGGGACCCAAATATCCTGGGAGTTCCCCCTCTCCCCTTTTATCCTGAAATTCATTTGCCAACGGGCAGACTAAGATACTTTACAGAAGAGGCTCCTAGTGGGCCCCAGATTGGGGGGCATAGAGGGTGGATGGGAGATATAAGTTCCTCCTACCTCTTCTGGGCTACTGGGGAGCTTCAGTCTCTATTCTGGCTCCACACACTTCACAGAAACCCTTTGGAGAAGAGGAGGAAAGAGAGGCTTCTGTTGTTAGAGACCAGACTTCTGTTGACACAGCTTGTCGGAGCCCTGCCCCTGGGCTGTATCCATTCTGGGACTGGGAAGGTGAGAGAGGGAAAAGGAGTAAAACCTTTGGATGGGTTCCCAGCTCACATCCCTGCAGGGCCCCTGGGGCCATAGGAAAACCTTGAATAAGTGCCTCCAAAGAAAAGCTTGTGGGCTAATCAGAAGAGAGAAGAGAAGTAGAGTTTGGGGAAGGCAGATTATGAATTTTAATGGAGAATAAGTGAATCACAGTTGGTAAAGTTATAGGGAGGAAGCCTTGGGTAAAATGTGACTGCACAACAGCATTTAAGCTGAGCAAAAGTGGTGTAGGCAGGTCAGGTCAACAAGCATTTATTAAGGGTCTTTTAAGTGCCAGGCCCTGTGCTAAAAGCTGGGGAGACAAAGGGAAAAAAATCCCTGTCCTCAAGGAGTTCACAGTCTAATAGGAGAAAGAATGCATAAACAACCATGTACAAACAAGATATAAAGGGAATAAATAGGAGATAATCAATAGAGAGAAAGCATTAGCATTGAAGGGAGATTGGAAAAGGCTTCTTATAGAAGGTAGCATTTCATGTGGCATTTGTAGAAAGTTAAGTAAGATGGAGATGAGGAGAAAGAATTGTAGGCATGGGAGACAGTAAGTGAAAATGCCCAGAGCCATTATTTAAAGGAATCTGGAGCCGTTTTGAAAATGTCTAAGAGAAGGAGTGTCTTGAGAGAAGAGTAGCAAGGAGGCCGAGCCACTAGATCACAAAGGACCTGAAAGGTAGGGAGAGGACATGTTATTAATGACTTTAAAAGCCATTCAGGGATTCTTGCTGTTTCTTGTTTTAGCCACCAGAGGGAAATCTAGATCAAAATAAAGACCGAGAGAGGAGAAAAAAGAATGGACCCCTCAGTGAGTCCTGACATAGCCAACCCTCTGGTTTTTTGGGACCCCAAACAGCGTGGACAGCGTGGAATTCCAGAGTTCATTTCTCTTTGACTTTGGGATGCATCACGTGACTTTGGCAGGGGTGGAGATAAACATATTTACTTTCCTGGGTAGGTCCTGCTTCTCCTTTTGAGGTGAGTTCCCATTTCCTGGATACACACCAACCGCTCTAGGAATAGATGGAAATCTTTGCCGTGGACAATCCCCAAACCAGAGCATGGAGAACTTTCTTCTGCATATACCTCAATGTCTCTTTTATCACAGCTATTGATGCTACATGTCTTCCAGATGTAATTGAACCAGTCTTAGATTTAGAGACAAGAATCTCAGTTCAAATCTTTTGACTCCATCATTCATGACTGACTGATTTCATCTAGGCAAGACACTTCCTTTCTGAGCCTCAGTTTCTAATCCCCAAAATTAAGAGGTTGGACCAAAATTCTGAGTTCCTTGCGGCTCTATAATCTTTAAAAAAAATAAGTTCCTTATTAGTACATTGTATCTTATTTGTCACATCCTCCCTAGTATTGCGTTGTGCTTTTATGTCTTTTCTATAGTATTTAATGATTTTTTTTTTTTAAAGGACTGAATGACTGGCTGAGAGTGGCCTGTGGTCAGAAAGATGGAGAGAGTCTAGCACATCTCAGGCTAAGTTTCTTTTAACAGGTATTTAAATGTTAAAGAGAGAACTTTTTATTTATTCCTGAATGTTAATGAGGAGCCTCTTCAGTGGATGTGAAGAGATAGGAAGGAAATTGGATGAGAACCAATTGGCTTTAAGGAGGAGAAAACAAACCTTAGGTGACTAAGAGAAGCAAATTGAGAAGCAGGATCAACTTTTCCTTTTCTCTGATAAAGACCAAAGAGGAAAAATGGGGTTTTGCATTGAAGTATGCAGGATTTGGGTTAGACCCAGTGTTTGTCATCTTTTTGTATCATAGACACAAGACCTATGGACCTCTTCTCAGTTTTTAAACACATAAAATAAAATACATAGCATTACAAAAGGAAATAATTGTTGAAATACAGTTATCAAAATATTTCTAAAAATAAGGTCATGGATCCCGGTTAAAAACTTCTGGTTAGATTAAGATAAATCATTTCTAATCTTTCAGGGTTTTGACATCCTGTGCCAAGTTTCTGAGAGCAGTTGGCAAGTCTCCTCTCCCACAACAATACCACACCCTCTAAAATATATTTCTACAATGCTTTAAAGTTTACAAAGTATTTTGCACATTTGCTCATTTGTTCCTCACAACAACCATGGAGGTAGATGTTACCCCATTGGTGAAGAGAATGGTTCTCACAAAGTTTAAATGAGTGGCCTAGCATCACATGGCTAGCAAATGTCAGAGGTGGGATTAGATTTTCTTGACTATTACTAGCATTCTGCAAGAAAAGTAACAAATGGAATACAGATGTGTTGAAGGAGAGGAATGCTATTTAACCTTCCCTTCTAATGGGGAGTTGAGTAGAAAAGGCTCCTATGAGAAGAGTAGGAGCCTGGGAAACACAAAGCACTTTCACACCTAGAACATCCTTTGAATTTTAATTCCAGGACCCTAGTGAGGGTTGTAGAAGGAGGCGAGAACAAGCATTTATTAAGTGCCAGTGCCACTGTACAAAGTGCTTTATAAACATCCCATTTGATGCTCAAAATAACCCTGGGAGGTAGGTGCTGTTATTTCCCCCATTTTACAGTTTAGGAAACTGAAGCAGACAGTGGTTAAGTGACTCACTCAGAATTACCCAATATGTTTAAAGCTGAATTTGAATTCATGTCTTCCTGATATGAGACCTAGAGCTCTATTCACCAGCACCAACAGGATGGGACCCAGGTAGAAGTTCCTTGTCACTTAATACAATTATATATAAGAAACATTGGGTTGTAGTAAAAAGGAGTCCAAGAATTTGGAATTCTTGAATTAATCTCTAGCCCCACTAATTGGCTGTGGCTTTGAGCAGGATGTATATCACCTTTCTGAGCCTCAGCTTCCCTATGTAAAAAAGTAAGGGAGATAGCAGTGTCCGGTAGTAGAAGGAACTCCATCCAGACCCAGGGAACTTGTGTTTGAACCCTGTTCAGTTTCCTATTTGAATAACAGTGGGCAAGTGAGTTCCCCTCTTGGGCCCCTATTTCCACAGCTTTAAAATTGGGAGTTTGGATTAGATAGTCTCTTCAATCCTTCCTAATTTTAGACTGTGGGGTCCCATGACCCTTATATTACCTCTTATTGGCAAGATCCACCTGGTTAGAGTTTGTTTCTCAGGGATAACTAATCTAGGGGAAAGCTCCCATCTACCCAAATAGTGAATCCTTTCCTCTGTAATCTCACCCTTAATAATCTCCAACTCAACCATTTTTCAGTTGTGTTCAACTCTTTGTGAACCTATTTGGGATTTTTTTTTTTTTTTTGGCAAAGATACTAGATTAGTTTGCCATTTTCTTCTCCAGCTCATTTTGCAGATGAGGAAACTGAGGCAAAATGACTTGCTCATATAAGAAGTATCTGAAGCCAGAATTGAACTCAGAATTGAAAGCCACGAATCTTTTTGACTCCAGATCTGGGACTCTTATGCAGTGTATCACCTAGCTGCCCCAAAGCCCTTCTCAAAGCATTGAGCCCTAGAACTAATTTTTTTTTTTATTAAAGCTTTTTATTTTCAAAACATATGCATGGGGGCGGGGGGAGATAGGTGGTGTTGTGGATAGAGCACCAGCCCTGAAATTAGGAGGACCTGAGTGCAAATCTGGTCTCAGACACAGCACTTCTTAGCTATGTGACCTTGGGCAAATCACTTAACCCCAAATGCCTTGGCAAAAAACAAACAAACAAAAAACATATGCATGGGTAATTTTTCAACAGTGCAAAACCTTCTGTTCCAAATTTTTCTCTCCTTCCCCCTATCCCCTCCCCTAGATGGTAGGTCTAATACATGTTAATTATGTTAAAATATATGACAAATTGAATATATGTATGCATATTTATACAGTTATCTTGCTGTACAAGAAAAATAAGATCTACAAGAAACAAAACCTGAGAAGGAAAATAAAATGCAAGCAAATATCAACAGAAAGTGTGAAAATGCTATGTTGTGGTCCACACTCAGATCCCACAGGCCTCTCCCTGGGTGTATAATGGCTTTCTTTATCACTGAACAATTGGAACTGGTTTGAAACATCTCATTGTTGAAGAGAACCATGTCCATCAGAACTGATCATCATATAGTATTGTTGTTGCTGTGTATGATTATCTCCTGGTTCTGCTGATTTCACTCAGCATCAGTTCATGCAACTCTCTCCAGGCCTCTCTGAAATAGTCCTGCTGGTCGTTTCTTACAGAACAATAATATTCCATAACATTCATGTACCATAATTTATTCAGCCACTCTCCAACTGATGGGCGTCCATTCAGTTTCCAGTTTCTAGCCACTACAAAAAGGGCTGCCACAAATATTCTTGCACACGTGGGGCCCTTTCCCTCCTCTAAGATCTCTTTGGGATATAAGCCCAATAGAAGCACTTCTTGGTCAAAGGGTATGCATAGTTTGAAAGCCCTTTGGGCTTAATTCCAAATTGCTCTCCAGAATAGTTAATCAGTTCACAACTCCACCAACAGTGTATTAGTGTCCCAGTTTTCCCACATCCCCTCCAACATTCTCCTAGGACTATTTTTTAAATCAATTATTGACATATTTTATTTTTTGTTTTTACTCAACATGCACCCAAATAGTACCCCCAGAAATACATTTCTTAAAAATAGTTAAGCAAAATTGTCTAATGGTATGACTGTTACTAGTGGCCCAGACCCCCTTCTACTTTTGCCATTGCTTGACTGTTAATAGAAAGGAAGGGTGTGTGCTTTAACTTTAGTAGCAAAATATTTAACACTGACCATTACAACCTTTTGGTGTCCAATTTATTTCTATTGTTTTGGTCACTGTATATGTTGGCCTTTGGTAGTGATTGTGTATAACAGCAATTCTGTAATACATCATCCAAGCCTTTTCAACATTTCTCTGAGTCTTTTATATTTTCATTCACAAAAAGCTGCCATGGGAGCAGCTAGGTAAACAGAGGGCCTAGAGTTCCAAAACCTGAGTTCAAATTTGACCTTAGATATTTACTAGCTGTATGACTTGTCAAAATCACTTCACCTCGGTTTCCTCATCTACTGAATGGGGATAATAATAAGATTGAATGAAATAATAATTGTAAAGTACTTAGCACAGTACCTGACATGTAGTAAGAGCTATATAAATGTTAGCTGCTATTATTACAGAATCATGGGATCACAGTTTTTCATATATGGAAAGAACCTCAGAGAACATCTAGCCCAACCCAAACTGGAAAAATATCTCCTATAAAATTTCTAACTGGTTAGCCAACCTGTGATTGAAAATCTCCATGGAGGAGGAAATGGCAGACCATTTCTTTCTGGATGGCTCTAATTGTTAGAGTTCTTCCAGACATCAAGTCTAAATTAACTTCTTTGCAGCTTCAATCCATTGCTCCTATTTCTTCTCTCTACAATCCAAAACAGAACATGCCAAATGTCTCTCCTACATGTTGTTGTCCAGTTATTTTCAGTTGTGTCTAACTCTTAGTAATTCCATTAGGGATTTTCTTGGCAAAGAAACTACGATGGTTTGCCATTTCCTTCTCCAGATAATTTTACAGATGAGGAGACTGAGGCAAACAGAGTTAAGTGACTTGCCCAGGGTTACACAGCTAGTAAGTATCTGAGAATGGATTTGAATTTAGGAAGATGAGTTTTCCTGCCACTAAACCCAATGCTCTGTGCACTATGATCCTACCTGGCAGCCCTGCTCTGTGTATGGCATGACTTTAAAACTTCACCACCCTGGTTGATTTCTTCAGTTTTCTAGCTTATTGATGTCAAAAATGTGGGGTCCAGAATGCAATATTTCAAATGTGATCCAACCAAGATCAAATGAGATAATATTTAGCACAATGCATGGTACATAACAGGTGCTATATAAATCCTTATTTCCTCCTTTCCTTCCCTGAGACGGAAAGCCATATACACAATAGACTCCAGAGGTTCTTTGTTACCTGCAGGATCAAACATACACTCCTCTGCTTGGAATTTAAAGCCCATTACAACCTGGCCCCAGCCCACCTTTCAAGCCTTATTGCACTTTATTCTCTGCCCTCCCCTCTCCACCACTCCAAACTGCAGTCCAACCAAATGGACTTTTTTGCTATTTCTCATGCATGACTTTCCATCTCGTGCCTCTGGGCACTGTCTGTTCCCATACCTAGAATTCATTCCCTCCTCACCTCTGTCTCTTAAAACCCTCAATTTCTTCCAAGCCTCGGTTCAAGTGCCCTCTTCTTAAGCTTTTCCTCATCCCTTCCTGCCCCTGCCAATAAATTAGTATTTCCTTTCAATCCTTCTCAGCTTGCATCTGTTTTGTATCTTCTTTGTATCCCCAGTGCTTAGCACATTGCCTGGCACACACTAAGTTCTTAATAAGTGCTTCTTGATTGACTGACTGACTTCATAAATGTACCTTTTCTCTCTCCTGACTAGGCAGAAGCTAACTGAGATTGAAAACAGTTTTCACTTTTGTCTTTGTATTCTTAGCACCTAACATAGTGACTAGCACATAGGAGATGATTCATTCATTTATTCCTAATACCCTATTTCTGAAAGCTGTTTCTTAAATTTTTATTTTGGTTGTCAATATCACATTGTTGACTTATATTTAGCTTGCAGGATGCTAAAATCTCCAGGATTTTTTTTTTAATTGAAAAATGCATCCAGTCATGATTTCCCCATCTTGTACTTGTGAAGTTGATTTCCTGAGCCCATGTCTATGATTTTATATTTATCATCATTAAAGCTCATCTCTTTAGATTTGACACAATGTTCTTTCTCTAGCTCATAAAGATTTTTTTCCTTGATCTTGTTTATATTATCCACTGTGTCAGCTATTGTTTCCAACTTTTTATTATCTGAAAATTAGATAAGCTGCTATCTATGCCTTTATTGAAGTCATTGATAAAAAGCATGGGATCAAGCACATATACTGGCGGTACAATGGAGACCTTCCAAGTTGTCATTAATTCATTTAATACCTGCCTGTACTTTTGTTTGGAATTCCAACTGTTCTAAAACATCAAACTTTGCTATTATTTATGGAGGAGGGGGGCAGGGGAGAGGGTTCAGATAATTACAGCCAATGGTCTTTTTGTCCCATACAGGCTATGAGGCAAAAATGGTTTTTACATTTTTAAGTAAAGTTTTATTGTATTTTAAAATATAAAAAACATTGTTACCTCATTGGCAGACTGGTTTGGCTCTTGGGCATTAATTTGCCAACCCTTCACTAGTTCATATTTTTTTATCTTGTTCACAAGAATAAAATAAAAAATAAAATATTAAATGCTTAGCTAAATTCTACAGTATCATAATAATGCATTCATATACCATAGTGTATTAGATGATTCTCTAATAATTGTGTACTTTTTTTACTTTCGCAGTTTTTTGTTGATCATAAAAGAAAAAAAACGCTGCTGTGAATATTTTTTGAAAGTAATGGTTTTTTTCTTGGCATATAGTTCCAGTAGTGAGATCTCTGGGCCAAAGGGTATGAAAAATTTAGTAACTCTGCTTGCATAATTATCCCTGGACTTTCTTAATCCTAGAGCTGGTTTGGCTTCCTAGGTTCAGACATCATTGATTACCTGCAATTCTTTTCTGCAGCTGCTATCATCCCCAGTGCTCTTCCTCTAATACTCACTTCCTCTTTCCCTATTCCTTCTCTGCCAAGATTTCCTTAAAGCTCATCTTTTCTCTTTCTAGGGCTTATTCACAAAGAAAAAGGGTGAACAATTCAAAAATATTATGCAAAGGAAAGCAAAGTTAATCATGAATATAGATAAAAGCTTCTGCTCAGCCCAGCAAAGAAAACACCAAAATTTATTAATCCCTCCACCTTAACTATAGGTCCCAGACCAAATCCTTAGCCTCCAATGATTCCCTGAGGTCTGATGTATCCTTCTCCAGCATAGCTCAGAATGAGGATGCCCTTTTTCTATACCCAGTTTGCCAGGCAGATTGGCTGCCTTATTGTAAACCATCCCCTCCAGGGGAGTGACCATGTCAGATTCAGAAGAAATATAGATCAATATGACGGCTCTTGGTTCTATTCTTCATTTCAGCAGAGCTTCTTGAGTTCAAAGGGCATTCCCAGATACCCAATCCACTAGTCTCAGAATCCCTCTAGCTCAGAAAGAACAAAGTCTTTGAAATCAGATTCTCGTAAATTCCTCACTTGCTAAGCTTTCCGCCTCACCTCTGTAAAAAAGAGCAAAAGAAACTTACAGAATCATGGGAGTTAGATGTAGAAGGGACCATTGGAATCATCATGTTTGACCCCAACAGAGGACCAAACAGACAGAGGTCACAGGACCACAGATTGAGAGCTGGAAAGGTCCTATGATGAACTATGGTTTATCTAATCCAGCTTTTCCATTTAAAGAGGCAGGAGTGAAACAATTTGCCTGAGATGACCCAGGCAAACTAGAATTCAAATACAGGCCCTTTGATTACAGACCCAGAGGTCTTTCTATTCTGAAACACTGTCCTTACATACAAAGAAATGCAAACAGTAAAAGGCTATTTTCTTTTTAAAAAATTTTTTTATTAAAGCTTTTTATTTGCAAAACATATGCATGAGTAATTTTTCATCATTGACCCTTGCAAAGCTTTCTGCTACAAATTTTTCCTGCCTACCCCCACCCCCTCCCCTAGATGGCAGGTAGTCTAATACCTGTTAATTATGTTAAAATACTTGACAGATTGAATATGTGTATATATATTTATACAGTTATCTTGCTATACAGGGAAAAAACCTGAGAAGGAAAACACAATGGAAGCAAACATCAATCGAGAGCATGAAAATGTTATGTTGTGGTCCACATTTCACATCCCTCTCTCTGGGTGTATATGGTTTTCTTCACTGAACAATTGGAGCTGGTTTGAAGCATTTCATTGTTGCAGAGAGTCATGTCCATTAGAATTGATCATCATATAGTCTTGTTGCTGTGTATAATGTTCTCCTGGTTCTGCTGATTTCACTCAGCATCAGTCCATGCAAGTCTCTCCAGGCCTCTCTGAAATCATCCTGCTGGTCATTTTTTACAGAGCAATAATATTCCATAACATTCATATACCATAATTTATTCAGCCATTCTCCAATTGATGGGCATCCCTTCAGTTTCCAGTTTCTAGCCACTACAAAAAGGGCTGTCACAAATATTCTTGCACATGTGGGGCCCTTTCCTTCCTTTAAGATCTCTTTGGGATATAAGCCCAGTAGAAACACTGCTGGGTCACAGGGTATGCACAGTTTGATAACTTTTTGAGCATAGCTCCAAATTGCTCTCCACAATGGTTGGATCCGTTCACAGTTCCACCAACAATGCATCAGTGTCCCAGTTTTCCCATATCCCCTCCAACATTCGTCATTATCTTTTCCTGTCATTTTAGCCAATCTGACAGGTGTGTAATGGTATTTCTGGGTTGTCTTAATTTGCATTTCTCTGATCAATAGTGATTCGGAATACCTAAAAGACTATTTTCTCACCATTTTAAAAACAAGCTAAAACATCCCTCAGAAATTACAAAGCTTTATCTGTTCTTCACATTTCCTCTGCTCCCAGGATTGTTAAATGAATATATTATTCCCCTTCTAAGACTTAGAGATATTAGGAACATCTAGTACTTTCAGGTTTGCAAAGACCTTTAAAAATATTCTTATTTGATTTTCATGACAACCTTGAGAGGTAGGAGCTAATATCCTCACTCTACAGATAAGGAAACTGAGGTAGGCCGAGATTAAGTGACTTGCCAGGATCCCACACCTTGGAGATATCTATGGCAAAATTTGAACTCTGGTCTCCCTGACTCTAACTCCAGCATGCTACTGCCTCAGATTTACTCATCCTGAGTCTAGATTCTCTCTCCTCTGTTCCAGAATTTGATCCACCCAATCTAAGCCTTTCTGTTTCCTACCTTGTGTGTGCCGGTCTCCCCATTTAGACTGGGGGCTCACTAAAGGAAGGAATCCCTTCTTCTCTCCCAGCCGTGCCATCCCCACGGAGGAGCCTGTTCTTGGTTAGGTAGTGTTCAGTAAATGCTTCTTGATGGGTCCTCGCCAGACCCAGGCGACAGGGGCAAGATGGTTCTGTGGATGGTGAAGCAGGCCTAAGAAAGGCACCATGTCTTCACAAGATCAGCGCCTCCGGGGGAGTTTTTTAAGCACCAAAGGTGGCCTGAAGTTGCAGACTGTGAAGCAACATCCTAGTGACCTAGGTGAAATAGCCCTGGAGAGGGGACAGATGTCACTCTTTACCCCTTAAGACAGTTGGTAGCTGGGAAGACAAGGGTCTGAGAAGGAGCCGGAATGGCACACTGGTGGCTTACCTATCAGTGGCTGGCAGCGAATCTCTGAGGAGGAAGGAAGGGGTTGGGGTGGTTTTGGTTCAAGCCTTTCAATGGACCAGGGATTGAATCCCAGTCCTGCTGCTTCTAGTGTGACCTTGGCAAGTGTTTTTGTTTGTCTGCATCTCAGTTTCCTCATTTGTAATTTTAGGAGGTTGGATCAGATAATCCCATAGAAGCCCTGATCCCCTCAGTCTAGGGCCTGACCCTTTGAGTCCTTTGGATGAAGTCCCTGATGTCAGAAAGCTCCCTGCTGGATTTCAGACTCTCCAAAGCTGGGGCTGGACCCTGGCTCCTGGGCTGCTCACTATGTGGGGCTGTGTTCTCCAGGGCTGGAGTCAATCCCATAATATGCACCATCCCATAACACTGTGCCGGAGGCGAGGGATGCTCCAGTGGCCCTGAAGTGCCTGCCGGCCCAGCCTGCAGAGGGGGGGGGCTGAGAGAGGGGACCCCCTGAGCCCTTGGTGCTGATGCTATCTCCCCAGAAGCCATCCCCCCGGGGCCCGGCTGGCCTCCCTGGCAGATGTTTAATGGGGCGGCAGGAGCAGGGGGCCAAGACCTGATGAGACCAGTCAGAGCCAAATGGCTGGTGGTGGGCATGGCGGGAAGGCTGCTTGGCTGTTAGTCAGAGGGCCATCGGTGAGGCCGGCCATCTGGGGACCTCCGGCCCTGGGGTGGCTTTGGACACTGACGTCCAACCCTCCCACCCCACTCTAGTCCCCTGAAAGGCAAATCTTTCCCCTGGGAGGAAAATAAAGAACCTAAACTTTCGGAAGGCTCACTCAGTACACCAGCAGGAAATTTACTTCTCCTGTAACAGGACTATTGATTTACTTCCCCACTCCCTTTCCCATTCCCCCATCCTTCCTTCTTGTACAAAGAGAGAAACAGTGCAGAAACACACATCCTCCTCCCCTCCTCCCCCACCCCACTCATAGGCCTATTCCAGTTCCATGTGGGCACTTTCTTAACTAGGTGATAAGTTCTATGGGGCAGAGACAGTATCTTATGTAAATTTTGTACCTCAGGCTCTGAACACAGTAGGCAATTAATGTTTGTTGAATGAATATTGTAATAGGAAAAATAATGGACTTAGATGGATCTGGGTTCTGGCTCTGCCATTAATTTTTAAGGCAACCTTGGACAAGCCTCTGTGCCCTAATATCTTCAACTGAAAAAATAAGGAAGTTGAACTAAATAGTCTTTTTTTTTTTTTTTTTTTTTTTTGGCTGAGGCAATTGGGGTTAAGTGACTTGCCCAGGGTCACACAGCTAGGAAATGTTAAGTGACTGAGGCCAGATTTGAGCTCAGGTCCTCCTGACTTCAGGGCTGGTGCTGAACTAAATAATCTTGAAGGTCCCTTCTAATTTTAACATCCTATGTCCTATAACTAAGGGCATCCTTCATTCTTAGGGATGTTGTTAGCTGACATCCAAGGAATTTGGAAGATACTGGGATTATTTGGCTAGGAAGTCAATTGCTTCCATTTTCTGCTAGCTCAGGGGGAGTCTTTCATCCTTTCCAGGAAAGGTATGCTCAATCAGAGGGAAAGGGATCAGTGAGGGGACAGAGATCAGGAAGATGGAAAGGGGAATGGGAAACTCAGTGGGGGAGGATGGAAGGTCAATGGTAAGGCAAGGTAGAGTGAAGGATTAGGAGCTCAGGGAGGGGTTGAAGGCTCGTTAAAGAGGAATGGAAGCACAGTGAGGGATGGGGAGTTCATTGTGAGGGAGGGGAGGAGACCAGGGATGGAGGCTCAGTGAGGGGGGCAACTCAGTGAGGGAGGTGAGGACTCATTCCCAAAGTTGACAATTCCCCAACCAAATGGAGATTACTGCAGCTAAGGGGATGGGACAGTCAGTGAGAAGATGGTATAGTTAGAGATGTGGGGGCTTAGTGAGGGAATAGGTACTCAGTGAAAAAAGTGGGCACCGAATAGGAGGTATAGGGATTCAGTGAGAGAGTGGGAGCTCCCAGAGAGGGAATGCAAAGAGAAGGATAATGGTCAGTGGAAATGGAAGCTCAATGAGGGAGTTGAGGGTCCAGAGAGAGAGCAGGACATAAGTAAGGTCACATTATTTCTGAGATCCCATTTTTTTTCTCTTCCCAGAGATTTGTGAAGCCTTTAAAATATTTTTCTGCCAGGGTGCACCAAGTCTGGCACTCAGGCTGGGAGAGAGCTTAACTGAGGAAAGGGAATCCCAGAAGACAAGGAGCAGGGAAGGGGATTTAGAAGCTCAGAGATAGAAAAATCGGTATCAGAAAGAAAGACCTGCTTCCCTTAGAGGGATGGGGTATCTAGGTCTCCTCTCAGGGCAGGGACTATGTGCCATCTCGGTTCTTCCTCAGACCCGGAACACGTTCTACCTGCCCTCTCCCCGCTTCCCCCAAAGAGAATTTCTGATGGCTGAGCTTGGTGGCACCCACTGTGGGAAAGTGAGAGGATTGAAGGGGACCAGGCAGGCTGGGGGTCAGCCGGCTGTGACTGCCGATGTCTATCAGACTGCCTGTCCGTAAAGGGGCCGGAATGCATGGCCATCTGGTGCCATGGCCAGAGCTGGGGAGCCCCAGGCACAGATGCATCAGGATAAGCAGGGGGCTGGGAGAGCTCACGAGCTCTATTCATTCTTTCCCTTCCCGTTGGCTCCCCCAAACCCTTCCTCCTATAGGTCCTCCCCCCCAAACATACAGCCTTCATGCCCTTTGCTTCAAGATGGCCTTTAGGAAAGAGGAGGAGGGAGTTCCTGCAAGAACGTAGTTCCAAGCAATTCCTTGGGCCAGTCCCAGTTCTGGGCAGCTAGGTGATACAGGAGATAGAATACCAGACCTAGAGTCATCTTTCTAAGTTGAAATCTGCCTTCAGATACCTACTAGCTGTGCGACCCTGGGCAAATAACTTAACCCTCAGTTTCCTCATCTGTAAAAGGAATTGGAAAGGAAAATGGCAAACCATTCTAGTATCTGTGCCAAGAAAACCCCAAATGGGGTCAAAAATAATAGACACAACCAGAAAATGTCTGAACAAGAAATCCTAGGTCTGTGTTTGTTTTTCTCTCCTAATTATCTTTACCTTCCTCCCCTTATCCATAGTAGGCAGTGGAGAATATGGGAGTGTGTAGAATATAAGACAGGCCCTACAGAAAGGGACCTAGTACATCTGTAAGACAAGCTAACCAACTGGGTGAAAAGCGCCTCAGTTTCCAGGGAGATAGGGCTCCTTAGAATTGTATATCCCAGCCCTCCCTCACCCACAGGACTGACATAAACATTAATGCGGAAGAAAGATTTTGACCTTGAATCAGGACTTCCCAAAATACACACTACCTTGAGCAAATTCTTACAAAATTGTACAATGTAGAAGTGGAAGCAACCTCAGAGAGTGTTCAATTCAATCCCACCTTTTACATATAAAAATGAGACCCAGAGAGGGGAAAAATGTATCCAGTCACTTAAGTAGTAAGTAGCAAAGCTAGAATTCAAAGTTAGGCCCTTAAATTCCTATTTTTTCACAGTACACAACTCTACCCCTCTAGGTCAACTGGCCCTGTCCCTAAAAATGTTTCTGGTAAATTCATGTGAGCTGAGAAGGGATGGGGAATGGTGGTAAATGGGCAGCTTACATCAGGAACCATATCTAGACATCTTTCAATCGGCTACATTCCAAAACTTGCTGGGGAAGGATTAAGGGATGCTTTGTGGATTACGATACTGTGGGGACAGGGTAAGGACTGTGGATTGCTTAATTTTTTAAGAAGTGTCTGTTCTTTTAGAATATCCAATTTCAGGACTCTCAGTGGTTTTGAATTATCTGTTCCTTCCAATTTTTAATATTTCTCATTTAAAAAAATTACCTGTGTGCTTTTATTATCCTTTCCTGCTCTTATCTACCATTTGGAGATTATCCATAATTTGTTTCTGGTTTTGGTGATCCTTTTTTATCTTATCTGTTTTCAGGGTGACCTGCTTTTGGATCATTTGTGCTTTTGTGGGCTGTCTGAATAATAAAGAACTCCCAGAGCCCACTTGGGCAGGAAGATGGTTTATATTTTTATATTTGTAAAATTGTGAACAATAAATAAAGGTGAGTGTGCAGCCCCCCAACCCCTGCCACCCCCATTATTCCCTCTGCCCTCTTCCCATTTCCCCAGAAATGAATAATCACTAAGAACCCAGGAAGTGATTGTCCTTCCATCCATGCACAGTATAGGATATCCAAGAAGTTGTCCCCTTTCTGAGAGGAACAGAGGGAGGGTGAAGGGAGATAAAAGCCCCACCTTGGAGTTCTGATGTATGGCAAAAGGTCCTAGGGTCAGGGTGGGCTTACTCAGAGCAATATCCTCCCCCTTTGTGCCAGTGCCAAAGACCACCTAGTTCCCTTGCCCATGGAAGGATTTTTCCCTGGGGGCATCAAGAAGGGAAGATATGACGAGGTCAGTCTCAGTCCACCTGGGTGAGGGAAGGCTTGGGTAACTTTCTCAGGCAACCTTAGGCAGACTGAGCCTGCTTGAGGCAAGATTTGGGAAGAGTTCTCACCACACCTCAGCCTTCATTTCTCTAGGGACCCTGCTCCTGGCATCTCCCTTCACCCAGGTGGGGGTCAATAGGGGGAAGGAACACTTCTCTTAGACTACATTTGGTGTGGCTTATGTGCAGATCTGATTATAGAGAACTGTATATAGTAGTGAATTTCCTCAAGAACTCAGTAAACATTTCCCTAGTGGGGGTGGTGAGCTAGGACGGTTCTGGATAGTGCCTTTAGAAGCTGGACTAACAAAGGCTGGAAGTGGGGCTCCAGAAGTTGGGAGGAGGATAAGGAAAGATGACAGAATTTAGAACTAGAAGGGACCTCAACATCCACCTGTTTTACAGGTGGATAGTATCAGCCAAAAGGTGAATTGACTTGTTTCCTCTCATCTTAACAAATAGTTGGTCTAGTCACCACTGGGCAGTCTTTGTTCTGGAGCAAAGGGGCCATACCAGTTGGGAGGGGATCAGAGGAAAAATAGTTCCTGCTTTTAAGGTTAGAATACAAGATCTCTGGATTTCTCAGAAGATCTCTGTAACTTCATGATCCCACATTCTCTGTAAAGTTTTTCTTTTCCTTAAAGTCTAACCTTAATAAAGGATAAGGAGAGGAGCTGGACCCGGGATTAATTTCATGAATACAAGGAACTCCCAGGTAAGAAAATTCCCTCTACCAATCTGGGTTCATACCTTCTCTGCAATATTTCTAGTTTTAGAGAGCTGCCAGAAGCATTGAGATGGGAAATGACTTGCCAAGAGCATACAGCCATTATATGCCAAGTAAGAATTGTACTCTGGTCTTCCTGGATTTAAGATTAGGTCTCTACTTTCCAAGCATCCCCTTGGAAAAAAGCCAATGTTTGTTTCTAGGGCGCTCTCAGTGGATAGAAAGTCCCTTCCATCCCTAAATCCTATGATTTTCTGATTCTAGGGATGGGATCCAGGCTTGATCAAGAAAGAGATTAGGCTATGGAGCTGCTTTAGAGCTGGGTAGAAAAGTGGAATAAGGCAGAGAACAGTAGAAAAGAGAGTGGAAGACAACCTTCAGCCGAGATAGGATTTAGTAAGCTATCCCCTCTTTTTCCCTAGGTCCCATGTGGGGAGCTATTTATCAGACTCATCCTAAATCTACAATAGCACCAGATTTCTCATACAGTGAAGCCCTCTTACCAGTCTTTAGGGAAGGGGCATTTACTTCTCCAGAGCCCTGGACAGGGAGGAGGTAGCAGGGACAGTATCTGGAGAGAGGGGGCTTTGGCTTGACTCAGCCTGAGGGGGGAGGGCAGGTATAAGAGGGCAAGGGGAAAGTCAGAGTGGAGGAGGGAAGGAGAAGGCAGGCCAGGCCAGTGGAGAGAGAGAGGAGGTTCTGGGACAAAGAAGGGTAAAGTGAGCAAGGTGAGGAAACCTAGCCATCCCAGATGACATCACATCAATGATGCTAAGGGAGCCGAAGAAAGACCAGCTTGGGAAGGTTTGGCAGTTTGGGGGCAAGGGTATGGTTAGGGTGGTGTCCAAGGCCCTCCTTGTTTGGGCTTGGGATTCTAGAAAGAGCTACTGGGCTGAGAATCAGAAGCAAGGAAGTGATTATGGCTGGGGCGTACATCTAGAATACGATCCTCCAGAGGGCAGTGCCCAAGAGGATCTTGATCTTTCTGGATGGAGGGAGAGGCTTCTGCCAGGGTCCTTTCTCCTGGGGACTCAGATGGTGAAGAGGGCAGAACCAATCCAGTCCAAATAAAACACTGAGTCTTTGGTTCATGAGGGGCACAGTTGTTTCCTCCTCCCCAGGGGGTCTGTTTTCATCCCCTCCCTGACTCATAGCCCCAGGAGGGAAAAACTGGGGGCTTTGGTACCCACCTGGGGAATTTCCCTGATTGAGATGGCTCATTTTTCTGGGACTGAGGCAGGGAACTTGGGCTGGAAACATAAGTCCAGGGTAGTTTGGAGGATGAGGGAGTGGGGAGACCAGGTCAGACTTCAGTGTTCTCGGGACTATGGAGACATGTGCCTTCTGGATCCCCAGGAAGGACTCCTAACCCACTTCGGGGTCCCCCGCCCCAACCACCTAGAGGCCCTTCCTCAGAAGCCAGGAGCTGGGGGCCCCCAGGAGTAGATCCAGACCCACCAGGAGCTCTCCCATCAGCACCCAGTAAGACACTGGAGTCTGCCTCACATTTAGTGGTGTGGCCATAGAAGGGCTCTGTGGTCAGTGTCGGGGGTAGAACTGTAATGGGTACCCCAGGTGACTCTGAGGATCCTTGTCTCCCTTCTGGCTGGCTCAGCTGCAGTAGCAGCAGATCCAAGGGTGTCTTGGTGGGCTCCAACCCAGTTTCCTCCCAGCCCTCCTCCAGTTCCAACTCAGTAGGGGTTGGCCCTTTGTCTGGCACTCTCTTCACAGACAGGTCAAGGGGCCCCTCAGGAGGCCTGGTTGCCTTCTCCAGGGCCTGATGAATGTGGTAAAGCTCCTGGCGTATCTTTCCCAGCTGCTCTCGAAGCGGCCCCTGAGCGGGACCACCCGTGGTAGCCAGCTGACCCAGCCGTCTCTCCACTTTCTCGTAGTCTCCCAGGGCTTTGGACAGGTCCTCTCTGATTGGACCTGGGCTCAATGACCTGTACCCCTGCAGGTGTTTGCTCGGAGGTCCATTCAAGACCTGCAGAGTGGGGGAAGTAGCTTCAGAACCAACAGTGTCAGAGTCCTTGGGCCATGAGAGCAGGGGTGTAGCAGCTGGCACACTGAAGAGGGAAGAATCACAGAACAGTGTTGGGAGAGAGCTTAAATATCTAATTCATCCTCCCACCCCCATTGTACAGATAAATAAACTGAGACTCTGGGAGCAGAAATGATTTGCTTAAGATTACACAATGAATAAGTGGGAGGCCTAGGAATAGAACTCAGGTCTCCTGCAGTAATCTTTGTCCTCTTTCCTGATGAGAGGCAAGGGGGTTGTGAATGAGGACCAAGGTGATTGTGGTCCTTTTTAGTTCTTGAATCCCTGCCAGCCAAAACCTTCCCACACCCTTAACTTCTAAGGGCCCTTGTACTTAAGAAGTAGGTCAGGCTCCAGGCCTGGCACGGAGGTGGGTTAGGGATAAGAGCAGATGGATTCAGATAGAAGCCCAGAATTGTGCCCTGTTGATGGGGCATTCAAAGCTTTCACACCCTGGGTGACTGATGGATATGGGAACAGTAAAGCTGGCTGGGGCAGTGGGAGAGGGGACTGGCAGCACTGAAACTTGGATTAAGAAGCCTGAATAAATCCTGTCTGCTCTGCTGGCTTCAGTTTCTGTCTTTAAAAAGTACAAAGAACAGGCTTAATTTTTTTTTTTCCCCACTGAGGCAAATGGGGTTAAGTGACTTGCCCAGGGCCACACAGCCAGGAAGTGTTAAGTGTCTGAGGTCAGATTTGAACTCAGGTCCTCCTGACTTCAGGGCTGAGAAGCCCCCAGAAACCATTCTCTATTTTTGCTCGGTTGTTTTTTGTTTGTTTGTTTTTTGCAGTTATGTCTGACTCTTTGTGACTACATTTGGGGTTTTCTTAGCAAAGATACAGAGTGATTTGCCATTTTTTCCAGCTCCTTTGACAGATAAGGAAACCGAGGCAAACAGGGTTAAGGGATTTTTCCACACAGCTAGTAAGTTTCTGAGGCCGGAGTTGAATTCAGGGAGATGAGCCTACCTGACTCCAGGCCAGGCACTCTGTGCATTATGGCACCCACTATCATGAAACCGTCCATCTCCCCAGAGGTGCAGAGCCCAGAGGCCCCTCAGGCATCTCCACACTGTCCTTGCCACAGAAGGGCCCTACATCCCACTCCCCACTCTATGCTGGGGGTGGGGAAGTCCTGGGGAAGATGTAGGGCCATAGAGGGTTGCACAAGATCCAATCCCACCAGAACCAGCTGCCTCACAGTGGTCCATGGGAGGCCCCCCCTTCTGACCAATACCTCCCCCCACTCACCTCCTCTGGTAGTCAAACTTCCCCAGTGATAGGCTGTCCACACCTGTGGGATCCTTCAGGAAGTCAGGTCCACTCCCCAAAAAGGACTTTCTCTTCAGAGTGCTCACAGCAGCTGGGGGGCTGGCCAGGGTCCCCTGGACCTTCCTGGAAGTGGTCCCCAGCAGGCTCCGATAGATCTCTGATGATGGTGTTCTGCTTGGTCCAGTACCTTCCTTCTGGGAACTCTGACACCTGCCCTTCTTCTCTTCTTCCTCCTCTTCCTGCTTACTTCCCAGAGGCCCTGCTTTGAGCTCTGCCTCCTGGCCTGGGTCCCTGTGGGAGCTCTGGGGCCAGGAAGCCACTGCTTTGGACATAGGCACCTTGAGGAGCCCTAGAGCTGTGGGCATCTCTCCTGGTGTCTTAGCTGGGAGGGCAAGGTTTGCTGGGGCAGGTTGAGCATCTGAGGCCTTCCCACTGGGTGCTCCAAGAGCATGTTCAAACAGCAGTGGGTAGTAGAATCGTGGGAGGAAGGCTGAGCGCTCGGGGCCTTGGAGAGTCTGGAAGGGTGCCGCGGTTGCAGTTGCAGCAGCTGGTGGGGGCAAGAGTTGAGCAGCTGATGCCAAAAAGGGCATCTGTGCTATGGGGGCATGAGTGGCAGCAGCACCAGTGGTGAGTGTGGGTCCCAGGTAGGAGAAGAGCCCAGGGCTTAGGGGGTAGTTTATGCCCAGAAGGGACAGGTTTAGGCCTTGGGACTCCTGATATTCACTATAAGCTGGAGGGGGATAGCAAGGGATGATACCAGTGCCCTCTGTGCCCATCGGGGCCAGATCCACACTGGCTCGGCTCTTCTGGCCTCCAGCCACCAGCCTCCATTGTTCCATGAGGAGCCCACCGGTGCTCAGGGATTTCTTAGGTGCCCTTCCTGTCTTGGGCTTGGGATCAGCCTCTGGGGAGGGTGGCTCCTGGCCTCTGGCCCCGGCATTCCGGAGGGAGAAGACATCGGTGATAATAAAGTCAGGCTCTGGCTCCCTGATCTTGTCTTTGAACCCAAAGAGGAAGGCACCCACATCGGCTTCCCCAGAGGCCCCCGCCTTCCTGCTTTCACTGGGGTCCATGGCCCTCAAAAGCCCCCCTGCTACCTCCTCCTCCTCCTCCTCCTCAGGGAAAGCTCCCCCCTCCTCACTGGGTGGCCCTGGCTCGGCTGGGGAGCTGTTTCCCGGCCTGGGCCCCGGTTTTGGCCACTTAGGCGGGGCTGGGTTGGAAGGGTCGCCCTTGGGCAGACCTCGGGACCCCTCGGAAGTGGGGAAGAGCCGCAGTTCAGGCTGGAGGAGATGGCCTTTCTTGTAAGCCCAGTCGGAGGAGTCAATGAGCAAGGAGAGGGAGTTCTTACAGAGGCTGTACTTCATGTGGTTGTACAGGTGGGACTTCTCCATGCAGGTGAAGGGGCACTGGAAGCACTTGTAGTTGTACGGCTTGCCCCAAGGCCTGGGGATGTAGTGAGGTTTTTTGGGCTTCCGCTCCTTGGGCTTGTAGGAGGCGCCCAGACGGCAGCTCCCGACCTCCTTGGACATGGCAGCGGGCAGCAGCACAGCTCTAAGAGGCCTCCCTGGAGATCATGGGCCAACCTGGGACAGAGAGCTGGGGTCAAGCCTGAGGCCGCTCAGCCCAAGAAGGGCAGACTTCTCAGTGGCCCTGAGGCCAGAGTCTTAGGACTCAGACCTCACCCGCCTCTTTCCTTTTCTCTCATCTTTCCAAGAAAAGGACCCAGAGGCTCTCTCTCTCTCTCTTTCCCCCATTTCATGTCTTGGTGGGTCCCTACCTCCCTCTCCTCTGTCTCTATCTTTGCAGGCCATTGTCTTTCTGTTTCTGTCTGGTTTAGCCTCAGTCCATTTCTGTCTTTTTATGTTCTTGTATGTGCTCCTCTGTCATTCTATCAGTTTTTCTGTGTCTCCATTACTTTGTCTTTGTTGTTGTTTCAGCTAATATTTCTATCTTAACACTCTGTTTATGTTAACAGTTACTCTGTCTCTGCCTCTATCTTTCTGTTCTCCCTAAGTCTCTCCTCTTTTTGTTTCTATCTGTCTCTCTATCTTTCTGTTCCTCCCATCTGTCTATCTCTTCTTTTCCCCTTTTATCTGGCTCTGCAAGGTACTCTATCCTCAACCTACCCGCTACTGTTCCTCCAAGTCACAAACATCAGATAATCCTCATTTGCCTCCCACTCCCTGTAAGAGTGTATTTCACATTTAGTCATTTTTGCTCTGTCATTTTTTGATTCCCCACTCCCCCCCCCAGGAAATTTCCCCCCTGTTAGGACCTTAGCTTCTCTATCTGTACAGTGCAAAGGGGAACTATTTTGATCCAGATAATGGGAGTGGATCATCCAGGCCCTAGGAATCATCAAACCATAGAAGCTCAGAAGGGATCTTGGAGAGGATTTTGTCCAATCTCTCACTTTGTGGAGAAAACCCTTTTATTTCTGATTGAACACCTCTAATGGGAAGGAGCTCACTACCTAACAAAACAACCCAGCCTATTGTCATACAGCTTAGATTGTTAAAGAATTCATTATACTGAGCTGAAATCTTCCTCCCAGTATCTTCCACCCATTGCATCTAGTCCTGCCCTCTGGGGCCAGGCAGCACCAGTCTAATCCCTCCTTCAAAGACAGCTCTTCAAATACTTGCAGACAGCTATCATGTCCCTACTAACTCCTCTCTTCTCCAGGCTAAACATCTCCAGTTCCTTGGAGGGATCCTGAGAGTGAGGTGACCAGACACAAGTAATTTCCCTCCCCTTATCTACTGCTTGCTCCCATAGTATTGTCCTATTCTTTCTCATGGGGAATGAAGGAGAGTCTAGTTGGAGAATGGAATAGAGATAGAGACAGATGCGGATAGGGGAGGGGAGGAGGAAAGAGACAGAGACACTATGAAAGAGGGACTGGAGATACAAGATAATTCCAATAGACTTGGGATAGAAAATGCCATCGCCATCCAGAGAGAATTATAGAGTTCTTTGAATGTGGATTGAAACACACCATTTTAACCTTTTTTTGTTTATTTGTTTTTCTTTCAATTTTTCCCTTTTGTTTAGATTTTACTTTCACAACATGTCTAATATGGAAATATGTTTAAAATAATTGTACATATATAACCTATGTTGGATTGCTTGCTCTCTTGGGGAGGGAGAAAGTAAAAGAAGGAGAAAAAATTTGGAACTCAAAAATCTTCTAAAAATTAATGTCAAAAACTATATATGTAATTGGAAAAGCAAAATATTAAAATTTTAAAAAAGTAAGAGGGACTGAAGTTGGGGAGAATGTATAAAAGACAGAGACAAAGATGGAGTAGGAACTGAGAGGGAATTCGGTGGTCTAGAATCAGGACAAAGGGAGGAAAATCAGAAGGAAGAGCATTCACAGACACATTCACTGTGTGCTCCCAGAGCATACTCAAAGACACATCCATACACACATAAGCATATTTACCAAGACACTTACAAATACACACAGATGCAGGCATACCTATCTGTGAGTGAAGAAACCCAGATAAATTTCACAGAGAAATCCACTGACATTTAAAATCACATATGATATTCCCAAGTCAAATTTGCTGTGGGAATGTTCTCTGTCCTGTTATCTATGTGATTGTGTTCCCTCCCTTTTTTCCCCCTGCCTCCAATCCAGGCTGTCTCAGTTGCTTCTCTCGAGGGACTTTTATGCCTCTGGGGAGGGAAAACCCAGTATAGCTTGAAGCATAGGTTTGTTCCAGCCCCTTGGGACCTTGTCTAACTTTATTTAGCCTTGTGCCTACATCTGAGACTATAAATTTGCTCCCATCAGCTGTGGCTCATGTTCAGCCCCATCACTTAGGGGAAGAACTCAAATTTCCAAGCATCCTGGGTGTCTGGTTGGGAAGATTATGGGAAACCTAGGTGATTCTGGATAAGACTGTTTAAATATGCAGCCTCAGTTTTCTCATCTGGATAATGGGAGGGTTACAGTAGCACAAACTATGTCTCCCTCTCCTGCCAACTACATTTTACTCCCTTTTACCCCCAGTAAGCTGTAGGATAGAACAGTCAAAGTTTTTGCCCAGAGTGAGTGGCTAGGAAGGTCTTTTGTATGTGTAAACATATGTATGTATGTACCATACTTGATAAAGTATATATAAATATACTCTATGTATGTATATGTGTGTGCATGTGTTCCTTGGTTGAGGCATCCTATCCCAGGGACAGGGCACCCTAGGCCACAATTCTGGTTCTGTTCTATCCTACAATCTTCTTTAGCACAGGGGATTGGAGTATAATTGACAGGAGAAGGAGAAAAAGCATGTGTCACTGTAACCTTTCCATTATTCAGATGAGGAAACTGAGTCTTCACTGTAAAGGGACAATAGAAAAGTCCATCCTTCTAAGACTTCCATGTAAATAACTACTGGGACTACTAGTGAAAAGCCAAGAAAAACTAAAGCTTAAATAATGCTAAGTGCCTGGAATTGGAAAAAGATTGTGGCAGAGACAATAGGACAGGGACAGTGTTGGACCCTTAATCTTTATCACTCTGTCAGGGATCCTGGTATGCAGGGATAAACTGACAGCCTTAACACTGACTAGCTATTAAATCTAGCCTATAGTCTAGGGAAAAACTTACAGGGGTGAGCTGGATCCAGCTTCTTCTACCTCTGGAGCATATTATCAAGTCTTCTGGAAGTGCTACAAATCAAGCCTTGATTTATTGTTTTGTTGATTGTCTGAATTTAAGAAAGTGATGGAAGAAATGTGAATGTTGCAGATTAAACTTAAAAGTGTCTTGTACATACAGTTTCTTTCCCAGCCTTTCTCTCCCCATCCCCCCAACTATCTGTTAAACATTTACTGCCTTTAGGCTTGAAGGAGTTGGGGTAGGGGAAGCTGGAAGGAAGATGATAGAACCTGAAGGAGCCACAAAATATATTAGAAACCATCTAGACCCCTCATTTAACAGATGAGGAAACAGCCCCTGAAAAGAAAAGTGATTTCCAGATCACAAAGGGAGGTAATAGCAGAGTAGACAGACATTCCAGCCAAGGGAGGTAATAGCAGAGGAGTAGACATTCCAGCCTAGGTCTTCAGATCTCTAAATTTGGGTTCCTTCTACTGCTCTGAGGTCTAGGAATCATCTTGATCAGCCCTTGCTTTGGGGCACGGGTGAAACCCAAACCATGGCAGACCTGGCAGGAACTTTCCAGTTGCCTCTTTATTCTTGTTGCCTCGCCTCCTCAGAATAAACCCTGGTCCCCACCTGATAATTCAGTTCATAGAATCTTATCCTTATGGGTCACCTAGTCCTGCCCCTTCATTTTCCCTAAGGGACTTAAGGGCAAGAGAAGGGATTCATTCAAGGTCATAGAGGGAAGGGGCAAAGTCAGGATTCAGGTTTGAAGACAGAATGGGGATTGTTGAGCACTGGGGCTCTTGGATGTGGAATACTATCCTTCTGCTTACTTCTAGAACAAGGAAAAAATTGGGGTCTAGTATCAGAGGCTCAAGTTACAGTCCCTGTTCTAAACTTCAGGGACTTCAAGGTCGGAATTCACAGGACAATAAGCACCTAAAGTCAGACCCAGAATAGTGGATAGTAATGTGGGAGTGAAGAACAGGTGCATTCAAATCTTGTCTCTGAAACATGGTGAGACTGGACAAGTCCCTTAACTATAGGCAATTCTAAGACTACAGAACCTGGAACAGCTTTGTAAAAGGAAGTTCCTCACAGATAGCTCCCTACACTATCATGGATCTAAGGTGGGGTTTTTTTTTTTTTGTTTGTTTTTGTTTTTTTTAAGATGTAAGACCATGGTAGGCCCCAGAGAGAAATGGGCAGAGGAAAAATTCTCAGCTTGGTACTGCTCCCGCAAGGGAAAAGGAGCTCTCCTGCCAACTAGGTTTTACTCCCAGGGTTAGTTACCTGCTACCGAAGTCTACGAGCTGCCCTTTTCCCAAAGAGCCTCCCATCCACAGGCTTCGAGACTAGCTGGTCTGGGATGAACTGGGTGTCTCCATGGATGCCTATCCAACAACAGGGCAAGGGGTCCTTTTATCATTGGATTAACCCAACCCATCCAGCAAGGCATCCTCATCTCTCCTCACTCCCTGCCAATCTTTTTTTTTTTTTTTTTGCCGGAGACACAGAACTGAATGAGCAAACAGCCAACTAAAACAATTGGACACAATGCCAGGGCATAAAGCCGAGCAGAAAGACCCCATCTGACACCCCTCCCATTCCCAAGTGCTGCCATCCGGCCACAGGCTCCCTGCAGAAAGCTGCCCGCCTGGAGTGCACCGGGGACTGGGGCAACGGAAGCAATGTCCACCTCCGCTGGGCATTGGGGGGGGGCGCCTCCCGCAGAGCTGCCACTGCCTGGAGCGTGTGCCAGGCGCCCGCTAGTCCAGAGGCTTCATTTGCCAAGTGGGGGAATGAGAGAAGGGAAGTAAGAGCTCGTGGCCGGTTCCCCCGCCCCAATCCCCCATTCCTCCTGTCTCTCACTCCGTGGGACTTTTTCTCTCTACGGGAGGGGGCATCTTAGAAAGGAGAGGGCGGTCCGAGCTGGGGGAGCACTCTTCGTCGCCTCCCCAGCCTGGACAGCTAGCTAGTGGAGCGTTCTCCTTCTCTTCTTAACTTTCCCCCACTTCTTTAGTCCACCTGGGCCAGGACCCAGAGAGAGAAAAATCAAAGCTTCCTTCCCTGGCCTGGCTGCTTTTAACTTCGAGCCTCTAGAAACAATAAAAATTTCAGGACTCACGTTCCCGGGAACCGCCGGCTCGAGCCCACCTCCTGTGCGGGGACCCTGGAGATGGTGGGCGGGGCGAGGGGAGCTGTGGGGGGCTCCCCTCCTGACCTCAGGGCCCTCCCCGGTGCCCTGAGGGCCTTCCGGGCGCCCCCGGCAGGCTGGCGCCCAGGGAAGAGCTTTCCCCCCTCCCCAAGGCCCCCGCCTGGCGGGCCGGCCGGCCGCTGAGCGGGAACACATCAAACTAGAGAACAGAGGCTGGAGCTGCCGGCCCGCGCCCCCCTTCCCCGCGCCCGCCCGCCAGCCCGTTCGCTCTCCTCTTGGCTCGCGCGCTCTCTCGCTGGCTGGCTGGCGCTCTCTCATTTGTACCGATTTGCCCCGGGGGCGGCTTTCTGATTTGCAGCGTCCCTCGAAGGGCCGAGTTTGGGGAGGGGAGGGAAGGAAGGGGGGTAGACCGGGGAGACAGAAGCTCCGCTTGCCAAAAGCGGTTCAGTCCCAGAACGGGCACAGACGGAGCAGGCTCCGAGCAAAACCAGCTGGGGCGGAGCAGAATGTGCTTAGTGAGAGGCTGGTTTGGATGGTTGTGCGCGCGTGTGTGTTACATGTGTATGCACTGCATACATGTGTATCCGTGCCTGTAAGAGTGGTGGAGGGAGGCGGCCTTCTACACCTGCCATCTTCCCCCGTGGCTCTCCTGGGAACGGGGTGGAGGAGCGGGGTTTGTGCTGGGGCATGCGTGCGGAGGAGGGCAGCCTTCGGACACCTGTCTTCCCTTGCTGCTTTCCTCAGGAAGGGGCTGGGGCAGGAGTGCATCATGGATGTGCAGGCGTCTCTGGGTGCTGACGTGCGGTGGAGGATGTTCAGCCGGCCTCCGCCTCTTACCTCTCTTGCTATTGGGGGTGAGGAGTCGGAGGGGATGTTGTTGGAGGGGTGTGAAAATTGGGTCCGCTGCACCCTTCTCACCTCCTTCTGTCCCTCAGAGTGGAACTGCAACCTCTTCCCCTTAAAATTCTCCCCACTGGGCCAGTGACCTCAGGGAAAAGTAGGCCACAATAGGAAAATAGCCATACCTGCCTCAACCACCCCAATCTGGGGCTTCCAGCAAGAAACTGGAGTAAACATCTGTCCCCACTACGAGAAACTGCTCTTGTCTGGCTTTTGGGGTGGGGAAAGCCTTAGAAACCTCTCCTCCTTTGCCTGGGTCCCCAGGATTCCAGAGTAAGAATGGCTGTTTTCCTCTTAAGACTCATTGGACAGAGGGACTCAGTGATTTTGTGAGAACGGAATAGAGGTAGGGCAGCTTCTGGATGGGGGGAGGAGCCTGGGTTTAAAGCTTAGGAGACCTTTTCTGGACCTCAGCTTTCCATTTGTAAAATATTTAAAAAACACCCTAAAGACGAAACTGAGAAAGTGCTTTGAGTTCCTAAGAAGAAAGTCATTCATTTCTCACCTGGGCGCTTTCCCAGGAGGTTCCAGTACCTAATAGCATGAGACTCTGGACCCTCTTAGCTCCTTGGCCTACCTTTAGGGCAGAGACTAGAGGAGCAGAAAAAGAAAGGGATGTAGAAAAGGCATCCTTCCTTTTTGAGAGCAGGTGAATCCCACCAGTCTATTCCCAACTCTAGACCATAGAGAACAGACCCCTTTGTCAAAAAAAAAAAATTGCCTTTGTTGGGCAGACAAGAACCACCGTATGGAGGCAGTACCTTCCAGTCTGGGGGGAGAATTAGACTCCTGATGGTCCTCTCCTCCATCCTCTGCTACCTTCTAAAATTGGGAAAGTCTCTGTAAACGAAGGGGGTGAAATGTATGTCTCCTATTCTCTCTCAGTTTTAAATCTAGGATCATCTCTTAAATCAGAGGACTGGGCTCCAAAATTCCTGACATCTTTCCATGTTCTTGCTATGCATTCTATGTCTCAATGCCCTGAATGTGTGCTGCTGTGGCTATTTTTTGCTCACATCTACATATGTACATTCCTGTGTGGATGTGTGTATCTTTTTTATGTGGTTTTCTTGCCTTTCCGTCCTCAGATGCTGGATGAATCATTCAGTGGAGTTGGGAAGATGTGGAGAAAATGGAGATGGCTCAGGAGAGGCAGAGAGGGGGTACAAGGGAGGCTGAGACTGGAGGGCTGGAGAAGAGAACCAAAAAGGGACCAAGGAATGGGAAATAGAGCAAGGATCCTGGGAGACAGTGTTAGGCTATGGGACCTACAACAATAGGTCAAAGAATAGGAGGGGGAATGAGGAATGGAAAAGGGTCACAGGGAATAAGATGAGCGACCAGGCATGGCAGAAAAACAAGAGAGGATCAGGGAACTGGAGAGATCTAGGGAATAGGAGAGGAGCATCAATGAGGAAGAAAGGGTCAGAGAATGGGAAAAATAGGTTAGAGATGGGAGAGGAAGTCAGGAAAAAGAAAAAGGCAGTCAGAGATTGAGAGAAGAGGAAGAAGGAGTCCTGGGAGAAAGTGGAATTGTGGAGAAGATCTGGGAATGGGAGAAGAGATTAAGGGGAAAAAAAGAGGAAAGGGGAGACTGTGGGTGAGGGCGGCAGTTTGAGAGAAATGCCTGAGAGTGGGGTGCTCATGTTCTGGGGATAATGCTGTCCCATCAGCCCGGTTGGTCCCTGGGTCAGCCGGGTGCCGACTGGGGGTGGATCATGGAATCTTGGGGCTGAGTTGAGTCCAAGGTCCCTGCTCCTCCTTTCTCCTCCCCTAGCCTCCCTGCGGCTGGCCTCGCCCCCAATCTGCCACCGTGGGAGCAGCCACCTGTGCAGCAGGGCTCCATCTGGGATCAGGGATGGGGGGGCGGGGCTCCTGTGTCCCTGAGTAGGGTCAGCCCAGAGCTAGGGGGAGCTGACATGATGGGGGGAGGGGAGGAGAAGGAAGAGTGCAGGAATCTGAGCTGCTTTGTCTACCAAGTAGTGATTTTGGCTCTGTCCTCTCTTAGCCCTGGTTGTATGAGATTTGCTCTTACTGCTTCTGCCCATATGTATGCCTGGAGTTGGGTGTCTGTTGCATACTCCGTGTGCATGTGTGACTGTGTGTTATGTGCTAATGGATTCCTCTAAAATTGCCATCACACAGAACCTCATATAATGTAGGGTCTTACTGTCATGTAACAATCACAAGCACAATAAGCTTTCCCCCCAAAAAGCAGAACAGAGGCCCAAATACTCCAAAACAATGCATAATGCCAAACAATGATTACTGCAGCAAGGCTATAGTGGGAAAGTCGCTATACACAGTCACATTCACAGCTCTCATTTCCATTTCTTTTTAGACCTTCTCCTATGTGTGTGTGTGTGTGTGTGTGTGTGTGTGTGTGTGTGTGTGTACTGGGTGAGGGCTTAGCAGGTGACATTCTCAGATCCCAACCAATTGGGAAATTGGAAGAAAAGAAGACTGGGGTCCTTTCCCCCCAGTGGAAAAGTTTTTTTGGGGGAAAGGAGGAACCAAGGACAAGGCTCCAGCCCAAGGAGACAGCGAGACCTGGGCGGCCCTGTCAGTCCCCAGCCGGTCTCTGGACACTTCAAACCCACAACCACCAGGAGCTACCCAGGACAATTACCTCTGCTCTCATTTAGATCCTTCAGACTGATTGGGTGCTTGTTAAAGGGATAGCCAAGTGGGACAGAGGCTGCACTAACTGGGAAAGTTTCTCCCCGAGGAGCTCTGCCTGTGTACTTCCTTGGCTTTATAGGATTTTGAGTCTATTTTAGATGGGCAGGTGATAGCTGAGGAACTCCTAGTATGGGCATGGGTGGGCTGAGGGGTGATGTTGGTAGGCATATATGTACTTGATTCCAATTATGTGTAGGACTTGAGCCACTTAAAATAATCAAAAATGTTCCAAAGGGAGGAAGGGTTGGTTCAGTAAGGAAGATGGAAGTGGGGTGTCAATAAGGGGATGGAGCCTCAAATAGCACCATAGAGGATGCAGAGGTCTGAGAGTGTGAGCCGGTCAGGATCAGTAAAGGAATTGGGACTCAAGGAAGGGAATGGGAGTGGAGGAGATCAGAGAGAACTATCAATAAGGGGATGGAGATGGACAAAAGTAATGAAAGTTCAAAAAGGGGATGAGGGCTCAAAGAAGGAAATGAGAGTGCAAAGGGGAATGGGAGCTCAGAGAAGGAAATGGGGAGTCAGAAAATGGGGTTTAATAAGGAAATCTGGGGACTCAGGAAAAGAATAGCGACTCAGTAAGAAGATATGGTTTGGAGATTTAGCAAAGCTTCTTTGAAGAGAGTGGGATTTAGTGAAAGGTCAGTGGGTTCAGTGAGGGAGATGGAAGCTCCCTGAGGGGACTAAGAGCTCAGAGAGGGATTGAGGGCTCTGTGAAAGATGAGTCAGAGGACAGGGGCTCAAAGAGAGGGGATGCTGGTCAACCCTCTCATCATTGCTCAGGCATTCAGCCGCTCCTTGGACAAATCCCAGGACCTAGCCTGCAATTCTCAGCTTGTCCTGGAAGTCGATGTTTGGGTTCTGTGAGCTTCTCTCAGAACAGACAGGCTCCCCTGAGGAGGGATGAGGATGAAAAATGTTCATGTGGGTTGGGGCGACGGCTGTGGCTGCATAGAGACCATCTATCAAGTGGAACTCACAGCAGCACAGCTGTGCCTGCCCTGATGCCTCCTGCCCCCCTCAGCAGCCTCTCCCTCTCATCCTGGTCCTCCCCCCACCATAACCCCAGGATTGAGTAGGGGAGGAGTCTGTGCCCTATTCTTGGGGAGGAAAGAAAGACAGACAGGAACCTACCTGGGGTAGGATCTTGGATTCTAGCCTGGGACTGCAGGGGCTGTGGTCTGTCTGAAGGTGAGGGTGGATGGAGATCTGAGCAGAGGAAGAGGATTTCTCACATAAAGTGGAACTGGGCTTCTAGCTGAGTCAGTATGACATCTTTCTTGAGTTGCCCCTGAGGAGAGAAGAGATATTTGAGGTGGACAGTACAGTGAAGTGGGAGAGAGAGGTAGCTGTAAGTTGGGGATAGCCAGGTGACCCACTGGCCTTCTACTTCTATCAATAGTTCAAAGCTTCACTTGGCTGGGGGCTCCCTCTGGACCCTTTCTCCAGAAGAGCCTCAGGACAGAGTCTGGCTCAGCTGCCGAGCAGCCCGTTTGACACTATGACTGTTAGCCTGGCATTCACCACTGCCAGCACACTTACAGATATATATATATATATATATATATA